>VDFB02000002.1:200277578-200411061 GCA_007258455.2 Sequoia sempervirens | reverse complement strand
GTACTTGTCGAGGATGCGCATTGGGTAAGAATACTAAAGGTCCTTTTCATAGTAGTGAAATTAGATCTAAATGTATTCTAGATCTTATTCATTTTGATTTGTGTGGTCCAATGTCTGTTGCTTCTTTGAGTGGTTTCTTGTATTATCTAATTTTCATTGATGACTACTCTAGAAAGACTTAGATTTATTTCTTAAAGACTAAAGAATTTAAGGAGGTACTTGAGAAATTCAAGGAATTTAAAGCTCAATTAGAGAACTTTTCTAGGAAGAGGATCAAAATTCTAAGATCAGACAACAAAGGAGAATATAGCTCTGGAGGCTTTCATAACTTTTGTATCGAGGCTAGGATTAAGAGGGAGTTTTGTGTTCCTTACAATCCACAGCAAAACGGTATTGCAGAAAGGAAGAATGGATCCATTGTAGAAGTAGCTAAAGCCATGATCCATGATCAAGATCTACAAACCTTCCTTTGGGCTGAAGCATCTAGGATAGCTATGTATGTTCAAAATCAGAGCCCTCATCATATTTTGGAGGACATGACTCCTGAAGAAGCTTTCACTGGTGTGAAGCCTGAAGTCAGTAATTTGAGAATCTTTGGTTGTCCTGTGTACATTCATGTGCCTAAAGATAAAAGGACAAAATTGGAACCATCTGGAAAGAAGCGAATATTTGTGGGCTATAGTGAGTCTTCAAAAGCCTACAAAATTTACATTCAAGGTCAGAAACTGATAAAGATCAGCAATGATGTTACATTTGAAGAGGATGTTGCATTCAATAGATCTAAAGGCTCTCACATGGAGATAGATAATGAAGACCAGGAGTCTCCTCAGGACATGGAAGTTGACCATACACCTGAGATTTAGAGGGAGTCTACTGAACCTGAAGAAGATGGTGATCTAGTTGAGCCTTTGGAACCAACTAATGGGCCTAAAGATATTGTTATTGGTCGGAAGAGACCTATTTGAGCTAGGAAAAAAATGCAGGAGGAAAAAAAGTTTGCAGCCCCTAGAGGAACATTCAAAGAGAGAAAAATACCACAAAAGTTTCCAAGCTATGTTGCATTGATGAGTCAAATCATTGAATATGAGCCTTCCTGTAAAGGACCACCTTGTGTTGATTATCTCCAAGTTAAAGATAGCAAGAGAAATGTTCAAGACCTTGGAGGGATTATATGAGATTAATAATACAAGCAGAGCTCTTGCATTGAGGCAACAGCTTCATCATATCAAGATGGCGAAAGGAGAGTCCTTCATCTCATTCTTCATGAAAATCACCGAGTTGAGAGATCAACTTTGTGCCATTGGTCATATGGTTGATGATAAGGATTTGGTCATGTTGGCTCTTAATGGTCATCCTCAATCTTGGGAGCCATTTATCCAAGGTATCAGTGGGAGATCAAAGTTACCCAAGTTTGATTGCTTGAGGGCAAATTGCATTCAAGAGGAATTGAGATTAGTAGCACAAGGAAATGGGAAAAACTCTACCAATGAAGACATTCATGTACTTGTTGCTCAATCTTCGAAGAAGAAAGGAAGAGAAGGGGAGAAAGGAAACTTCAAGAGCAACAAAGAAAAAAGATCATATGGTGCTCCTACATCTAAGAAGAAGAAAGATCTCTCCCATATATAGCACTTTAGATGTGACAAGTTTGGTCACTATGCAAAAGATTGTCCAACTAGACCTAAACAACATGCTTCAATTGTAGATGTGGGTGATATATCTCCTCAGAAGGATTCAAGTGGATTTATATTCTATTCTACCTTATCAAGCAATGTTCCAATGGATAGCAGCACTTGGTTGATTGATAGTGGTGCCTCTCGTCACATCACTGGATTTAGAGAACATCTTTCAGATTTGGTGGAGAGAGATACAAGTGTTCAAGTCATAATTGGAGATGATGCATGTTATTCTATGAAAGGCATTGGAACCTCATCTCTTCACTTAGATTTCGGCATCTCTCTTCAACTGAGCAATGTGTTATTTGAACCAGGCATCAAGTAGAACCTTGTCTCTATCTCAACCTTGGAGGACAAGGGATATCAAGTTGTATTCTTTGAAGGTAAATTTCTTGCATGGCCAAAGAACTCTAGCATCAAGACTGCTCGAGTGATTGGTGTTCAGTAAGAAAGTCTCTATAGACTTTCCACTCATCTAATATAGGCATTGTTGCATGATTGGACAAGTTCATGTGAGCTTTGTCATAGAAGACTTGCTCACCTTCACTTCAAAGCACTTCCAACCATGGAGAAGATGGTCATAGGCCTTCCTAAACTTAGCCAGAATCATGAAGGTACTTGTCGAGGATGCGCATTGGGTAAGAATACTAAAGGTCCTTTTCATAGTAGTGAAATTAGATCTAAATGTATTCTAGATCTTATTCATTTTGATTTGTGTGGTCCAATGTCTGTTGCTTCTTTGAGTGGTTTCTTGTATTATCTAATTTTCATTGATGACTACTCTAGAAAGACTTAGATTTATTTCTTAAAGACTAAAGAATTTAAGGAGGTACTTGAGAAATTCAAGGAATTTAAAGCTCAATTAGAGAACTTTTCTAGGAAGAGGATCAAAATTCTAAGATCAGACAACAAAGGAGAATATAGCTCTGGAGGCTTTCATAACTTTTGTATCGAGGCTAGGATTAAGAGGGAGTTTTGTGTTCCTTACAATCCACAGCAAAACGGTATTGCAGAAAGGAAGAATGGATCCATTGTAGAAGTAGCTAAATCCATGATCCATGATCAAGATCTACAAACCTTCCTTTGGGCTGAAGCATCTAGGATAGCTATGTATGTTCAAAATCAGAGCCCTCATCATATTTTGGAGGACATGACTCCTGAAGAAGCTTTCACTGGTGTGAAGCCTGAAGTCAGTAATTTGAGAATCTTTGGTTGTCCTGTGTACATTCATGTGCCTAAAGATAAAAGGACAAAATTGGAACCATCTGGAAAGAAGCGAATATTTGTGGGCTATAGTGAGTCTTCAAAAGCCTACAAAATTTACATTCAAGGTCAGAAACTGATAAAGATCAGCAGTGATGTTACATTTGAAGAGGATGTTGCATTCAATAGATCTAAAGGCTCTCACATGGAGATAGATAATGAAGACCAGGAGTCTCCTCAGGACATGGAAGTTGACCATACACCTGAGATTTAGAGGGAGTCTACTGAACCTGAAGAAGATGGTGATCTAGTTGAGCCTTTGGAACCAACTAATGGGCCTAAAGATATTGTTATTGGTCGGAAGAGACCTATTTGAGCTAGGAAAACAATGCAAGAGGAAAAAAAGTTTGCAGCCCCTAGAGGAACATTCAAAGAGAGAAAAAGACCACAAAAGTTTCCAAGCTATGTTGCATTGATGAGTCAAATCATTGAATATGAGCCTTCCAGTGTCGAGGAAGCTACAAGTTAGCAAGTATGGAGAGATGATATGGCTGAAGAATATCAATCTATCCTCAAGAATGATGTTTGGGATATAGTACCTAGACCAAAAGGGAAATTTGTTGTATCTTCTAAGTAGCTTTTCAAGATCAAGCATGCGGTCGATGGAAGCATCAAGAAGTACAAGGCTAGATTTGTGGCTAGAGAATTCTCTCAGAAAGAGGGAATAGACCATGAGGAAACATTTGCTCCAGTTGCTCGTTATACATCCATCAGGACTATCATTGCTATTGCAATAGCTAAAGGATGGAAATTACATCAGATGGACATGAAGACAACATTTCTAAATGGTGTCATTGAAGAAGAGGTATACATTGAGCAACCTAATGGCTTATGTAATTCATGCAGATGAGTCCCGGCGCGTTTCAGATTTAAAGCAAAGGCCTTTGCATGGCCTTGCAAGCAAAGCCTCGTTAGCTGCGCGAGGAGTAACGACAATACCTTTATGGAGCTGGGGCTTCCTGAATGATGCTGATCTCAAAACCCCGCAGAGCATCAGCGTAAATTGGATGGTAAAAACATTGATCTCGCTGTGTTCTTGGCGTTGATGATTTATTTATTATTGAGATAAAGATTGTTCCTGGCTACCGCGCAATGTAGTTACTCTGAATTCCAAATGAAGGATCTGGATATGCTCTACCCTGGTTTGTAGCCATGAAGAGCCTAATGAGACATTCCGGGCGGCAATAGGATATCCCTAAAGATTCTGCGCGAGCTTTAAATTCGTAAACCCGCTGCCCATCTCTGGCGTGTAACTGTCTCCCGTGCCGCAGAGCCCGCTGTTTCTAGTTCAGATCCTATGGATCCTACTATGTGCTGCAGCGATCGATCATTTCCACATATCGCAGTCACGGCGACCGACATTTAATGCAAGGGCGAGGGAGCATCAGGGAAGTTCATGTGTGGAACTAAGGAAAATACATCTAGCCAGTGTTAAAGCATTCCTCGATTTTGGGGGTGCGTTTTGCTGGCTCTTTTGATATTCTTCCAATGTGGACCTAAAGTTGCATGGATATTCTGACTCTAATTAGGCAAGGTGTGTAGCTGATCGGAAGAGCACCTCTAGATGTTGCTTTAGTTTGGGGTCTACGATGATCTCTTGGTGTAGCAAGAAGTAGTCTTTAATGGCGCTAAGCACTGCAGAGGCTGAGTATATTGCAACTTGTGTGGCAGCTCGAGAAGTAGTGTGGCTTCAAAATATCCTTGCAAGATTGTTTGGACAATCATTGGAGCCGACTGTCATTCATTGTGATAATCAAAGTTGTGTGAAGCTTTTTGTTGATCCAGTATTTCATGACAGAACTAAACATGTTGAGATCAAATACCACTATATCAAAGATATGGTATTGAGGAAAGATATCTAGTTGAAGTACATTAGCACTGATGAGAAGATGGTCAATATTCTCACCAAGCCTCTCTCCAGAGTAAAGTTTTTGTACTTTTGAGAAAAGCTTGGAATTGTGGAGAATGAAGCCCTAGCCGAGAGGGAGACTCAGCTTTAGTGCTCTTATGTGATTTGCTTTAATGAATTTTTCTCTATGAGAAAAATTTGAGGTGAAAGCCCTTCTTTAATGCATCTTTCTCTATGAGACAAATTTGAGGTGTAAGCCCTTGTTAATGCATCTTTCTCTGTGAGAGAAATTTGAGGTGAAAGCCCTTGTTTCCACCCTCTGGGAGTAACCATGGTGGATGTCATGTTGAGTGACTCCATGACAACATCACATTGAGAGACTCTGTGATGATTTCCTTGTACTTGTGCTTATTCACCCTCTAGTTGTAGTCATTGTGGATTTCATGATGAGATGATGACATCATGTTGAGTGATTCCGTTATGGGAACTTGTGCACATATACTCTACCATACATGGGAGTAGCCATGATGGTTGATATCATGTTGAGTGACTCTGTGATGAGCTCTTTCCACATATGGCTGTAGCCATTGTGGGTGTCATTTTGAGAGACTCCATGACATTGGTTAGCTGGAAGTATTCCTCCCTAGCTGAGAGGGAGTGTTAATGTTAGCAGCTTTGAGCATCACTTATAGCCACAACTTGAAGAAATAAGTTTCATATGGCCCTATCGGCTATTCAATTTATTGAAGCCAATGTTAAGTGAAGAGGTGCTTCACTTGAGAACAAAATAATATTTAATTATTGTTAAATAATTATTGAGGCCGAATTCTTATTTGCCACCCTTGAGGAGTTATGCTTTTTCATTTGAGGCCGATTTCATCCTCTTGAAAGGACACAACCTCTCTCTCCCTCTAATATATATTAGAGTTGCTCATTTGGAGAGATACATTTCATACATTCATTCCCCATTCTTACACAGTTCAAGTCCACTCAATTATGAATCATTCAAGTGCAAATCAAAGTCTCAAGGAGGCTGAATTATTGTCTTCTTGAAGGGCGATATTATCATCAAGATATTGCATTGAGTTGTTGCTATTGTTTTGGCCTTATAATCGGCCTCTTTGTAAAGAACATTGTTGATTCATATTCAATATATAAGTGATATATTGTTGTTGGGTTTTTCTCCCTCAAGTGGAGGGTTTTCCCACGGTATATGTTGTGTCTATTTGTTTGAATTTGAATTAAAAATTTGCTTATTCATATCCGATCCTAAAACTAACAAGAGGGATCACCAAATTTTCCCACATCTAAATTCATGGGATTTGAAAATAATAAATTTAGCTCATTATGCACTTGTTCATCAATTTTAGCATCTTTATTTTCATCGTCCAAGTTAATCACAATGGGAAGTTTTATGACTATGTTTGTTGTATGTTCTTGTTTTTTTTGTTTTGGCTGAGACATGTAATGTGCATTTTCATGTTTTGATGACAGTGGAAATTCATCATACTTTGTGTTTGGTTTTGGTGTGTTGTTTTGTTATTTTCTTCCAATTGATGAGCAATAGCACAACCTTTATGCCTATTCTCTTTAGCATTTTTTTTCTTCTTTCATGGTTTTCGATTTGAGAAGGTGTAAGAGAGAGTTTCTTGATCATTAGTCTCTTTTCTTCCCTTAAGGGAGGAACTGATGGAACCATGAGGGGTTGGGAAACCACTATCTCTTTAGGTCTATACACTTGCTTTACCTTCAAAGGCACAAAGGGAATTATTCAATTGTCTCTTAGTATTTTGTATGATATGGGTGGAGGAAATGTAACATATTTACCTTGGTTACTTGGAAGTGATCCAGAGGATCTTCGTCAAAAATTGAAGTTCCTCAATTCTCTCTAGAATCAGTAACATCAGGAATTGGCCAAAATTTTGACTCCAACGCAACTCAAATGAGGTCAAACGGAGCTACGGAGCCCAAGATATGCTCAATCAAACCTTGGTCAACCCTAGGCCCGAGACAAAGAAAAAAAGGGTCCAAAATTGACATCGTCAAAAGTGATCAAAGTTGGCATCATCGCGAAGAGCTCATCGAGAGCTTTCTGATGATGTTCATTTCACGCGAATCAGAGTCCATTTACCCGAGTTACGAGCAGTCAAAAGTCATGCAGGGAAGGTTGACTTTGACCATACAGATGCTGACATAAGCATTTTGTATTGTATAGACAGTGAAGTGGACCACCCAAAATTTGACACATGGCATCCACATCAGCACTATATAGACCAATCACAGGAGGACATGTGCCATCCGTACACACATCAACATCCTATTTAACGACCACATTAGCATCTCATTCAGCGGCCACGTTAGTGTCCTAGTCAACAGCCATGTCAGCATCAAAGTCAGTGACACATTAGCATATAGTCAGTGCCACATTAGCGACATGTCAGCACCACATCACCGACAGTCAGCATCATTAATGGACACTTCAGCACTATCAGCGAATGAAATTTTGCCATGTGGCACCCGCTCCATCCACTCCCTCCGCGGTTGGCTAAAAATGGGTTATGTTTGTTAATAAAAGATTTTAACAGCCCAAAAGGGGCTTGAAACCACAACCACTAGTGTGCAAACCAAAGTTGTTGCCATTACACCACGCAACTTGCATCTACAATGAAGTGGACCACCCATAATCTGACATGTGGCATCCACATCAACACTATACAAACCAATCACAAGAGGACACGTGTCATTTGTACACACATCAGTGTCCCAATCAGCAGCCATGTTAGCATCCCATTCAACGTACAATCAGCGTTGTTGGAAATATGTGCCTCAAACAATATAGGCTAAAACCTCCACTAGAGCCAAGTCGGTGTGACATCTTCATTATCTGGCCAACTAGCAGTTTGATTCATTATGTTTTGAATAGGTCATTGTGACCTAGCTTCTGTCTTGCCAAAAGGTTACACTTTGGTCTATCACTATGACATAGTGTATTCGCTATGATCTCTTAGTGCTCGGGAGACCGAAAGGCCATTCAATCGTGTATCGGGGAGACTCTTGGCGACTATGGTCTTCAGGATAACTAAGGGTTCTCGCTAAGAAGTCTCAGCGAAGTGTTAAAGTCTCACCGACAGCGTTTACTTTGAGGTTTTCGGGGTAACCCAATTGGCTCGGTGAGAAGTCACCACGAAAGCGAATGTCACACCGATTAATGGTTTGTATTCATCGGGGAGACTTGGCTGAAGGAAATGCAATCGGTAAGAAGTCCTACCGATGTGGATATGTCTCACCGACGAAGACTCAAGTGTTAGCTTTCGGTGTAACTCAAAGCGATTGGAGAAACCTCTTAGCGACTGGAGAATGTCTTGCCGGATAGCCTATGGCTATCGGGGTAACTTAATGTTCTCGTGAAGACGTCTCAGCGATAAGCTTTTGTCTTTCTGACTGACTTGGTGCTCGGTATGACTTAAGTCTTCGGAGTAACATTTGTTATCTCGATGAAACCTCTTGGAAACAATGATAAGTCTTGCCGACTATTCTTTGGAGCTCGATATGACTTGATCTCATTGGTATAACGTCTCATCGAGAGCTATGAGTCTGGGCAACTACGTGGTGACTCGGTGTAACACATGAAGCTCGATAGAACATCTTGGCGACTACGGTGACTCTTGGCGATATTGGTATGAAATCTAAGTGGCATCGACGAGACACTGTTAGTGTCTCACCGAGATTCCAACACAGTGTGAATTCTGTTGACCGTTTGACTATCCTATGTGGAGCCTCGTGGACCAATAGGAGAAGCTGAATTTGAACTGTTGGAAGACAATCAGTTGTGACGGTTCTGTGAGGAAGTTCGACAATCAGGGAATGCCATGGATATACTCAGAGATTGCAGATTGTGATCTGGTTAGATTATCGATTGGTTCGTTGATTGATTGGACAAGTTGTTGTTGATCAGTGAATGTATTCTAATCTGTAAAGGCTATAACTTGAAAGTTTTTGTTTGAAGAATGTTCATAGTAAATGTTGCTATATAATGACACCAGAAAGATAAGTCTGGAATTTGTATGTAATCTTCATTACTGTAATACAAAGTGATTTCTCTTGGTGTGGTGGGTTTTTCTCCCATAAGGGTTTTCCCACGTATATCTGGTGTTCTTGTGTAATTGTTGAAACTCTGTTTCTGTAATCTGTTTCATAGAGCATCTTAACTTGACTGTAATTGTAAAAGTTTAAAAGTACATCTGCATTCTTTCCTGAGGTGTTGACATTAGGAGAATTGTTTTTGCATCTGATTTTCCTTACAAGTGCCACGTCATAGCCACATCAGCGACAGTCAGCATCATCATTGGACACTTTGGCACTATCAACGAATGAAATTTCCCCATGTGGCACATCTCTAGGTGCCACATGGCACCTGCTCCATCCAGTCCCTCTGCAGTTGGCTGAAAATAGGTTATGTTAATAAAATATTTTAACAGCCTGGTAGGGGCTCGAAACCACAACCACCAACATGCAAATTGGAGCCGTTTCCACTACACCACGCAGCTTGCATCTATCTATGTATGGTGGGCAGATTCTTTTGTTATGTTGTTAGTTCTAAATGAGGTTAAAATGTCAACCGTCAGGAGTTGAACTCAGAACCGCCAAGATGCTAAAATAGTTAGCCACCAACAAGCCATTCGATGACTTTAAAATATATGTGGCATCAGGTAGTTTTGTTGAACTGTGGAAACCGAATGCCCCTATTTTAAAATAATTCCCTCCAAATCTTATAAACAATAATCCTTTTAAGGATTAAATATAACTTGCTAAAACAACTAAAGCCTGAAATTGATTAAATAAGGCTTAATCAAACAAATTTAATAATTTTGAGGAGATTTTAAGATTTTATGGTTTTACCCCTATACGGAAAATGTAATTGTATTTAAGGGGGAGTGTGTAGGAGGGGAAAAAAGTGATTTTTTTTGTGAACTAAGTTTTGTACTTGGGAGAATTGTGAGAAGATTTCCAAGTGAGAGTTAGGACTTTTGATAGTGAATTTTATCCTTATGCATTTGAAGCTTAGTGAAGCTTGTTGCATGTGAGAAGGATTTTCTTATGTAATTCATTATCGTCTGAGGAGACATAAATCTTGTATCAGGTGGAATATCTTGTAATCATTTTCTAGAGATTAATCGGATCAATCGCTCTTTGGAGAGGACCCAGAGATGTCATTTTCAACGGTGAACTCCATTATCAACTCTGTTTGCATTTCTCTTCTCTCTCTTTTATTTTGATTTCATCACTTTACTATTTTCACTTAATTAACCATGTTGATGTGTTAATTTCGTTTATGTAATTTGGATTTAAAATATTTGTAAACATTAAGCATTCAAATGCAATTAGTCTAGATCCTAAATCAAATCAGGAAGGATCTTTGCTTTGGGCATGGATTCATCCACAACTAATGGAGGAGGAGGAACAACCATAGTCTTATCATTATTAGGAATATTGGTAAGGGATAACTCTGTTATGCGCTTTGCCTAAAATTTTGCTAAAATTAATTTGTAAAATGACACTAAAAAATAAACACTCACATTCCATAGCTAATAGATTCCATAGGTCCAAAAAAGAAATCCAATGAAAATTTTCCACAAGAAGACAAAGGATTAAAGCCAATATAATCCATTGTGTATATATCTTTGAATGGAAATTTTATGTCACTTGTGGATAATCACTGGGACAAAATTCATGGAGCATAGCTATGGATAGCCTAGCTTCACATATAATTGGTCTAATGTTGGGATGATAGAGAATGAGACAATCTAATTTTTTTGGTCCAACTTTAAGAGGAAGAGTGATCAAACCTATCATAGGGTGATAAAAACCATCATGATTTTCAATCATGCTTTCAATTGTTTATAAGAGCCTTGATAAAGCTCATGCACATACAAGAACTCCTCAATGATCACATTCTCTACACATATAGGATTAATGAGTATTCCTTGTGTAGGTTTTTCATTGATATATCTAGAGATATAGAGAGGACCATCGGGCACCTGTATGGATGTGTTAATATAGGTGAAAGAAATATCTGATAACAAAGTGGGTTTTCCCTCTCGAGGTTGAAAATCCATAAGATTTTCCATATCTTGTACACCATCCTAATCATCGCTCTTATTATCATCATCATTCTTGTCAACATTCATCATTCTTGATATCACAAGCTTGCAAAAAGTTGGATGAATGGTTTGGAATTGGAGTGGTGAAAATTTGCAAGTTTTGGTTAGGTGGAGCAACAAACTTGTTCCTTTGATCATTAACACCACCCAAATGGATGTGATAAAATCAACGAGGTCTTGCACTTGATGTTTAAGACACGTGAATCATTTTGTATCATGTCCATTTTTGGGACGATATTGACAAAAGCTTTTAGATTAAAATTTAGAGATGCATTTTTGGTTGTGTCCATAGGTCTAATCAAAGGCAATTGGATTAAGTTTTTGTTAAAACTTGTAACATTATCGAATGGAGGGAATCAATAAATTGGGTAAATTTTCTATCTCTTTATCTAAATTGATATAGGGTTGAAATTATGGCTATAACTTGTGGTTCAATTTGGTTGGTTGTTTGAGGTGTACTTATCTTGATGAAGTTCTTATTTTTATTCTTGAATGGTTGATAGTTATTTTGAAGTACGGATTCAAATTTCTCAATAAGATTCAATGAAGATCTTTCTTCATATTGATGAACCAAATTTTGATAATCCTAAAGGGATGTACACAAGTGTATAAAGGATGGATATTTCATCAATAAGATTTTATTCCTTATGCCTGGTTGCAAGTTTCCAATGAATACTATTTGAACATCCGCATCAAGAAGAGTAACCTTCATTTGTGAGTAAAGAAATTGATAGCGCCCTATAAAGTTTGTTACCTTTTCATTTTTATTTTTGTTTGCATCACACTAAATCAATTATCGTAATTTTAGGACCAACATTTACTTGGAAATATTGGAGGAATGCATTGACATGTTCATTAAATGAGTGAATTGAGTTATTTAATAATGAACAAAACTATTCCAAAGCCACGTCTTTCAATGACCTAGGAAAAAATCTTAGCTAGGAGCTTATCTTTGAAAATGAAGCCACTACACAAGGCAGTATATTTTGATATATGATTGCTAATGTTCTCCTTTACCATTGTACATGTCAAATTGGGGTATCTCTATGTTTTTTGGCATAGGTGTTTTCAATATTTTAAGAGACAATGGGATTCTTTTAACATATTTCAATGGTTTTCCATTTTGTTTTTGGTTCAATATGGAGATTTGTTATTGTAGTGAGAATATGTTTTGCAAAAGTTGGTTAATGACTAAATCATTGCTTGACATATTTTGGGAATATGGTGAATATATATAGTGGGATTGTGTATGTGCTTGGTGGACTACTATGTTCCAAATTTATGAGGGGAGATGAAATATGAGGTGTAACAAGTGAGGACCCAAAACCATAGGTATTCCCAATGGAAAGGCCTAAGGTTGGAGTTATGCAAATGACTTATTCTATTGTTGAAGCAATAGTTGAATTTTAGTACATATGTGGGAATAGAGGCTATAGTTATGGGGAGGGAGATTTGAATTTATCCTTGACTTTGAGTTTATCCCAAACATTGAGCACAACTAGCCATCATAGGTATGTTAGCATCAACTATATGGGATAGGCTATGCAAATCTCTAATCCTTGAGCATCATTAATCAGTTTCCACAAGTTATCCATTATAGGAATCATTAGTCTGGACAACTAGAGATTCAGTGCTCAAATAGTCTTGAAGTCCTTGAAGATATTTGTCTAATTGTTTCAGTTTGTCTTTAGGAACATGGGAAATAGCGGTCTCAACACCCATAAAAATGGTTGATTGTAAAGATATAATTGGTATGGCATTAGGGATAGAATCCAAAATGGGTTGAGTATTGACAATAATTTGTATGGAAGAGATGGTAAACTTAGGATCCATAATAGATGTAACAAAAATGTGTGATTCCATAAGTCTATAACTATGTCTCACTAAAGTATCAATTGGTAATATGACACTGGGTTGTGAAGCTCATGCAAGTTTCTATAATATAGGGGGATTCGCTACTCATGAGTTCTCTTCATTTAGAGAGCCTCACGGGGTGAACTACCCTATACTACCTCAATGGAATGACAACAAGAGTTTCAGAATCTGAAAGAGCAGGTTATAGAGATTTTCTGGACAAACTGACAAGCTCTTGGCTAGAGGACACCAACGTAGGAAACAGACAACAATGCAATGTGCTAGTGTCTCGAAGGCACATTGGCATCTTATACGAACTAGAGAACGTGAATGTCTCAGAAAATAGCAAAGTGAATGCTTCTATTTGATTGCTAAGAACTTATAGAATATAGGGAAATAATAGAAAGTGATAGAATTGAAACAAAGAAGTAGAGATGACAAAGATAACCTGAGAAGAAAGGAAATACTTACAACTGTGTGAGTGATGAAGCTTCCAGCTCGTGAGTGTCTCCAACACCTACACACAAGAAGGAGAGAAAAATTGTTGGGTGGTTGAATAGGGGTTTGCCTCAGCAAACCCCTTTTTGGTGTTCCCACCTCCATAGATAGCCAGATAGATAAAGAGAAAAGTAGAAATGAAGTAAAGAGCACTTAAATCACTACAAAACAATGTTATGCTACTCAACCAAGTAATAGAGGAGAGGAGTGAAAGCTTACCACCTCCACCAAGAGCACTGAAGGCTACTTGGGAGAGAAATGAGAAGAACTCAAGCCTCTACTACCATGGTGTTTTGTTCCACACTTGCTCTACTGAAGTAGTGGAGTGTTGATGTTGCTGCTGTGAAGCGTAAAGTGTTTGGAGATTGAGGAGATGGTGAAGGAGCTACTTAGATCTTGAGAAGAGCTTGTGAAGCTTGTGAATGAAGTGAAGAAGCTCTTAGAAGATGGGAAGAGATGTGTAGAAGATGGTAGAAGATGTGTGTAGAAGATCAAAAGAAGCTGAAATGCATATGGAAGGGATGAATATGAAGAAGAGGTGAAGAGAAACAACCATATTTGGGTTGGCCAGTCGAGGAGGGTGTTACAAATCGACCCCCAGTGGGAAGTGCAATGCCTCTGTAGGCTCCAGACGTGGGAATCTGTTAGGGACGTAAGCGTGCCACACAGACGTCTGCACGTTGCATGGGCGTCCCCGACAGAAATTCCTCCACCAATGCTCAAAACAGGTGCCAAGTGTGATGCAAGCAATGAGCTTAGGTGGAATTAAGCCTCTGAACTTGGTTTTCTAAGGTGGATGAAGGGAAAAAGGGGATTTGCACATGGGGTGCAAATTCACTCTTATACAGTTTCAAAACACTAAGAATACCCAATATGAACACTAAATAATCAAATAGTCACAACAAAACATTCAAAAATCAAATTTAGATGACAAAAGTAGACAATGAACACATAAACAAAAATATGAGAAAAAATTGTTTGAGCTAAAAGTAGCAATACAAAGCCACCCAAGGGCATCTATGTCCTTGAAAGGGTTCCAGAAAATTCAAATTTAATTGTGTGTGATATTATTTAAGGCTCCAAGGTCTATTTGCAAACAAGTCTAACAATAAATATTTTTCCCAAGTTTGCTCAATTTATGCCAATGTAATTCAAAGTGCAAGTGTCTAACAATGTTGAAAATGTTTGAACAATAAATGAAAATTTTGAATGCAATTTTCAGATCTAAAATGCAATAATTGATTGACTCTAAGATGCCAAAATATGAAAATGATGAATTTGATACAATTTTGAAACAAAATAATACAATTTTTTGCTCTTTTGAACTATATGAAAGATACCTAAATGCATGCAATGAACAATTTCAGATTTCAATGACCTAGTGTAGATTTTTTAATGCAATTAGAATGTAGATCTGACTTAAATGACTAAAAATAATCTTATTGTAACTTATGATTTTTTTTATGTCTTTTTATGATGCAAAAGTGAATGCCTAAAGTGAGAAATGCAAAATAATGCAATACAAAACCCTAGATCTAGATTTTAATTTCAAAATCTATTTAATATTAATAGGTCAAGTTCACCAAAATGAAACGTAGAAAAAGTGGACCTTATGTCTAAATGTAATAGAACCTAGGATCACTTTATTTTTCTAGAGATTGATTAGGATGCAAATCAACAAGGTGATTATGAAGGTGGGCCTTGGAAATGGACTGGAATTGATTTTCCTTGATTAAGATAATTAAAATATGTGCCCTAATATGAAAGTGCAAGATTCTGACAATTAAGAAACTATAACAAAAATTGACCAACAAATATGAGAAAGGCAGAGTTTTGTCCACCTATCTTATAAATTTGGAGTTAGCCACAATAGTAGTATAAAGTTGCCCAAGGGTGTATGTATCCTTGTAGAGATACTTCAATTTTGTTTTTGTAGTCTTTTGATGTTAAATAAAAGCTTCTCGGTTCTACCTATATAAATTTTTCGGATCACTATCAAATATTTTCGAAAGTGAGTTTACATGGCTTCTCAAGGTGTATGGTTTTGAATGAAATAATAGAAAATGGATCTTCAAACTTCCTTCAATCACCTTCAAATCTAAAACCTACACATTTAAAGAGAGAAGAAAGGTTGTGTCATTTTAGGGGCTTTCCTTAGTCAAACCTCGTGTTAGTGTTTCCACTTCCATAATAGTAATGTCAATGATAGAAAAGATAAATAATAGGAAGGAATTATGAATCAAAAAAATGATGCCACTCACCACCCTTCAATAGCTTCCTTGAACGATTGAAGTCATGCACATCACCTCAAATTCTTGGATCTTGCTTGCTTGATTTTCTTGAATTGTTTGGAGACCTACAAAAGGGTTAGCCTTCACAAACAATGATAACATGAACATGCATAAACTCACATAGGATTTGATATTATGTTCAAATCTTGAATTACTGTAATAAAGCTCTTACATGTTGCACTTGACTTTCTAGATAATGCTTGACTCATTCACTTGTTGCTAAATCTCTCTTGTTAATGCTAGATAGATTTTAAATGGTTCAATAACTAGGTATTAATATGAAATTGTTCTAATTTCCGCATATTAAATCTCAATTGCTGACTTTAGACACATGAACTATAAATAATAAAGTGCCAACACTGAAATATTTGAATTTGGAGGTTACCAAAATAGGGGGACAAATTCACACAAGGGAGTCTCTTTCTCAACCCTAGTTTCCTAAATTTAAGGTGTCGAGACTAAAGTATTAGATGAATGAATTTTTTTTTCACTTACAATTTATCAATAATTGTTAAAATAGGCCTTAGAATGCATAATTTAGGAACTTTGGGGTTCAACTAGGTCCAATATATTAAAGGGGAATAAAACATAGTGTGAAATTTTCAAGCATAATGATTTATGATGCTACAATTAATATAAAATCATAGACACTCTCATCTAACTTAGGAACACATCCTACTATTTCCAAAAACTCTTCCTTTTTTCTAGAACCTTATTGGAATGTGTTTTTAGTTTAAGAACATAATTATTAAAATTTTCTATCACAAGAGAACTATCATCAAAGATGAAAATATAACACTCCTTACTTATTACACCATTTGCTATTTTATCACCCTCAAAATCTCTTATCAAAATAGTTTGTAAGGATTAGTAGCCTAAACCCTTTAAAAAATGCTCTAAGGAATTGATGGCATTCAAGATCTATCATCTCTACTAGAAAAAAAACACATCAAGTCTTTTAGTATAATCATAGGACATTATTGGTTTGAAAGGGATCAAAATTTATTTAGGGATAGTGACATGTCCTAATTTTAGTTGTTGATCAAAGGATTCTTCTATAAAAGGTTCTTTCCCTTTTTATTATCTTTCTTGTGCAATATAATTTTTTTCCCTTTTTATTCATTCCAATAGATGTAGTGTGAGAATTAGGAGCACGGCCAAACTTTTAGTTGGCATTTCAATAGATTTTACCTTGGGTGGATTAATGCAAAGAATATCAACATTTTCTACCATAACTTTAATTATTTCAATAGAGTTCTAATTTTGAGCTTGCACACTATTATAGTCAAGGTCAATATCATTATTGTTGCCTTTATCATTTTAATTTTCATCTATCTATCTCTCCTAAAATCCTTGTCTACGGTATCTCACAACTTTTAATAGAATCTTCTCCTTCGTGAAAATAGAATTCAAAGCCAATGCTTCCTACATGCATTCTCATTGCATAAGTGAATCTTCTAGATCATTGGTATTGAAATTACCAAATTTCATATTATATTTCCATAGAATGAAAAAAAATTTCAATAAAAGGCCGTAGCCTAACTATATATATTAATATTTTAGAAATATAAGAATTACATATTTAACCAAAATTATAGTATTGGTCATCAAATTTCAAAATCAAAATTGTGCCTTATGGAAATTGTATCCATAAATTTGAAGCAATATTGAAGTCGGATTTTGTCGATACAATGCATGAAAATATAGGCACACACCAAAATTTGATACACTAGTGTAAACCAATACTATAACTAACAAAATTAACAAATACTATAGCTATCTTTATTCTTCCATTAAGCCATCAGCTACATTTGTGTTATCTCGACTTGCATTTAGATCTATATCAATTTCACCTTGGCCCTCTCTCAGCCCAACACCATTAATTTCTGCCCTGCTGGAATTATTCTGGGAACTGCTACCGAACCACGACCATGCCGTTTATGATGAGAAAGCATAAATGAAATTGCGAAAAACTTATCCTTTATTTGTTAACCATCTGTTGACTAAGCTCTTGTGATTAATGAAGATTTATAATCCTGTACAGAATCCAAGGATCATCTTTCTTCAACCCTTTCTTGATCGCCTCATACATTGCTTTGAATGACTAATTGCTTTTGAGATAGCTCTTCAGGAATAAGCCTCCAACATACCCCTTTCCTTTATCCAGATTATAAAATTGCACACACTTCAGCAACTTTTCCTCCCCAAGAATATTAGGTTGAACAGTGTCTTCAACCATAATTTGAAGGGACTAAATGATTGTAAGAGATCGGCCATAGTGTTAGATAACAATATTGACAGCATTTGTGAAGGGAACAATAATCTCGGAGAGCTTGGGGTTAAAATTTCTTCACCAATAACAGTTCTCACATTATCAACAAGGCTTGGTCATGACATTCTGAATATTTAGGACAATTCAAAGTTAGCCACTTCCTCTATAAAAGGTCGCTTCCCTTCTCCCATTTGAACAGGTACCCTGAAATTTTTCAATGCATACTCCATTGATGAATGTCAAACCCACCAACTCACTTATACCACTCTTAACTTTAGACCGACACTTCCCACCAATGACCCAAGAACCACCCAAACTAAGACAGTGTTAACACCAAGCAAGACTGAATAGAAATACAAATTAACACCCAGCCCCAAAACAACCACACGACAGAAATGTAGTTCAAATTTAACCGCCACACCAAACTGATAAATTTAGCAACAATAGATAAGAACAAAACGCTGGTTTTGAAAGTTTAGGCCTCATAGCTTACCACAATAGACACCAAAAGTAGTGAGAGCCGACACTATATCTTTCGATGAGACACCAGAGCTAAAATTGTTGACGTGACACAAGAACCACCCACACTGAGCCAGCGTAAACACCAAACTCAATTGAATTGAAATGCAAATTAACCCCCAAACCCAATATAGCACACTAGACACAGAACCAACTGAAAACAAACCCCAGATATATAGTTGTCGATGAAAATGCAAGGGCTTTTTAAAGAAGCAGACAACTACTTGGCAATTGAAACTGCATTTATTTCAAATCCTTCAATAGACGAAGCAAGATTTTATCACATGAGCGAAATCTTTTCATAGCTCTTGGATTACCATTTCATTATTGCGAAGTGATGTATAATAATACTTGAATTAAGCCTGCACATTGAAATACAAAGCCAATTAATAATGAAACTTTCACGTGTCACAAAGGATTTCATGTGATAATTTCCCTGGAGATTTCCCAAAACCACATGTGAGCTTTACACAGGCATAAAATATTTTCAGGTGTCATTTGTATACTGTCACACAGAGTTTGATAAAACATTGTAGAGAAAATCTGACATTTGAAATGTCAGATATTAGGGGAGAGGGGTCTATAGTGGAGCACCCTAACTTCCCTTTCTCAAAATTCTACGTGGAAATTTCAAATCACTCCCAATTTTGTACAACAGTTTATTTGGCAACTCATGTGCTTCTATATTTCATTTTAGGGCCACATCATCAAATATGATGCCACATCAACATGCTTTTTGTTGAGGTATCCAAAAAGACCCCAAAAAAAAAGTGAGACCAATAGTGGTGCACTAAGTCATGTTTTATTGGTGTGCTGATGTGGCATCACATGATTTGTCACTTTGCATACTTTATGGATAAAAAGTGTTTTGCAATTGGATATTAAAGTGCTCCACTATGGGGCCCACTGAGGAGGACCCTGCTCCATTATAGGCCCCTCTCCCCTAGTCTGCCTATCTCATATTACAAATGCTTATGTCACCACTCTCCCACCAGATGCCCCTCTCCCCTTTAGTAGATTGCTGAAACATGAGGGGTCTCATATTTGATCAAATGCATTATGTCACTAATCTGATTGCTATTGTTGACCCTTTAACTCATGCTTAAATCCTCTCTATGAAAATTTAACTTCCTCACATCTGGATGCATGTTGAGGAAAAGCAAATAACCCTTTGATTTTAGGAAGATATTTTGAGATATTAGGGGAGATGTTTGAATTTGAATGAGGATTTACAAATATTAAAAATAATTTAGAATGGGAATTGCAATATCAATTTAATTGGGATAGAATGAATTAGATTAATCATCATTTAATTATGTGGGAGAAGAAAATAACATAATTTTAGAGGTAATTAAACATAAACTTAATGTTATGAATGGGATAATGGAAAGATTGATCAAGAGGGACAAACATTAAGAGGGTTAGATAAAATCATAAACCAAGGCCTAATTGATCAAATTACACCCATTACCAATGAAGTCATTATTTAAAATAAAATGAAACTAAACAAGAAATGAAAGTATAAATGAAATCTAATCTATTTTTTACCTCACCCAAAGATTGCTAACCATTATTCCATTGTTGGCATTGTGAGATTAAACCTTTATCATATGTGGATTGCTCATGCTAGAAGCATAAATCGATTGTGAAAAATCTTGAAAGATTGATGGCTATGGATGATAGATCACTATGACTTGCTCAAATTCCAAAGAGAGATGTCCTTTAACTGAGGTATGAATGCTTGTTTTATGGATCTCAAAATATTTGATTGATGATTGAGATGAAATTTTGGATCATTGGTTGAGAGTGATGGAAGGATGGAGAGGCCATGCATGTTGAGGAAAAGTTCAAATAACCAAAGCTTTTCCCTATATTTTAGGAAGATATTTTGAGATATTTTTGGAGGGGAGATATTTGAATTTGAATTAGGATTTAAATTTAAATTTGGAATATCCCCTTTTGCTTAAGGGAATGCAATTCAATTAATTGTGGAAGAAAATTAGTTAATTAAATAATTAGGAAATTATTTAATTATGTGGGAGAAGAAAATAATATAATTTTTAATTAAATAAATAAAAATTATTTAATTAGGTGAATGTGATGAAAATTATAAATTAATTAAATAATCAAAATTATTTAATTAAATTTAGTGAGGAAAATGATTTAATTAATTATATAATTGAAAATTATTTAATTAATTATATAATTGAAAATTATTTAATTAAAGGAAAATAGAGGGATAAATGATTAATTAATCAAATAATTAATATTATTTAATTAATAAAGGAAAATAGATCAATCTAATCAAATGATAAAAAAATATTTGATTAAATGTGATGAAAGGGGATGATGAGTGAATGATGAAAATAATGAATTGGAGGAATGCATGATAAATTAGACATTTTTAGGTGTCTACATTTTGTCCCTCTTTGAGACAATGTACATTTTATATTGTTTCAAAGACATGCAACTGATTTGGAAAAAGACTAAAATAATGATGATGTTACACTGTGCCCTAGTAGATGAAGGAATGATGGGATGACACTAGGCGTCCCCCTTAAGAGATTAACCAATTTTTTTGGTCGAGATCATGATTAGAAGATCAAATAGGATCAGTGAAGAAGAGGATGAAAATTAGGGCTATGGTAGTGAGAAACTGATCAAGATGATTAAGGCATGAACAAAAATGGGTGGGGGTGGAATGGGGAAAATCTAGGGATTTTGGGTCTCTATAGTCCCTTGGGAATCATTTTGAACTTATTTTCATCCTCCTAGCTCATAAATCTCATAGCCTTTAATAAAGAGATTTTTTAGCAAATCTAGTGTAGAGATGGTCGGTGTTACACACATAGCTCATAGGACATAATGATTTCATCAGTTCCAAAGGCCAAATCGAGCAACTTACGTAGTATGTATCTAACCCTTTCATAGCTAGGCATCAATTTAGTCACAATAAATGTTAGGTATTCTAGGATTGATGCTTTTGAAACTTGATATCATGCATTTGAAACCTAACACAATGCATTTGATGGTGTCATAATGCATTTGAGATGCCATGATGTGTTTGTATTTTCGTTCACTGTTAACTATTATAGAGTGACGTGTTTGAAAAATGGCTTGCAAATAAACTTGGTAAAGTGACACATTTGAAAAATGGGTCACATTTGAATCAGTTAAAGCAACACTTTTGAAGAAAAATCATAATTGATTTTTTAGGTAAAATTTGATTTAGAGTTGTGGGTGAAGCCACAATAGTGGTTTACAATTCAAGTTAGGAAGGAAAACTCACAAAAAATGACCCCATGACAAAAAACTTGATTTTAGGGGTTCATACGAACCTATTGGTTCGAGCGAACCCTTTTAAGGATTTCCCACCCAAAAACCAAAGAAAATCCCTTATGGAAGGGTGGCTCACTTGAACTAGGGTTCGAGCGAACCCCCCTTACCCCTCATCTTCTCTTGAACGATCTATCCAATGAATATAGTTTTAATATGTTTTGGTTTTATTATGTATTTGTTTTTTTAGTTTTATTAAACATAGGTTTTTCACCAAAAATTAAGGTCTTTGTTCTGCACATGTGGAAAAATAGCAGATTATCAAAAAAAATGAAAAATATGCATGCACCAAATATTGAAGTCCTTGATCCAACCAAAAAAAATAAAAATTGATATGTGCAAAAAATGTTGTGTTATACGGTTGCGCTATGTCTGAATTGTAATTGGTTTGACTTCAAAGCTTGATTAAAGAAAAAATATTCAATAAAAAACTATCTAACCAAGTGGAAGCACTAGATATCAGAGTTAAAAGTCTAAATTTGAAAGAATTAGAATTTTATCCTTCATGGAAAAAAAGTTATGCGCTATACGGTGTGTGTCACTTTTTAAAAATATTGTTTTATGAAAAAAACTAGTTTTCATGGGAGATGGAAAAAGAAGTGCAATCTAATTCCAAAAAAAAATTTAAATATATTTTTAGAATCTACAGACAAAATGTGGTGAGACTTTAGTTTGCATCATCTTCAAATTCCCCACGGTTTAGCCGCTATAGGTACTTGAATGTGAAGACTTAATTAAAAATAATAATTTTAGTGTCCAATTTGGCCAAAAATTGTAAACCACTATTGTGGGATCACCCCAAGTAAATTTTGATCTAGATCTTGTGTAGAGAGTGTCAACCCAAAGTATTAGATTAGATAACTCATCTTAGGGTGTTACCACAATAGTGTGGTTCACTTTTGGGACATCTTGATTTTTTCATCAAATCACTTTTTTTTAGAAAAACTAATGATTTAAGCTTTGAGAGGTTCCATCTAAAGCATTTTAATTAAAAAAATGTTATATAAGACCCCTTAGATCAAACCCACTTGGATAGAACCCTCTAGTATTAAATCATCACCACAATGTAGTCTCCTTCGCACCTATCAAAATGATGGAAAAAAAACACTTTTTCATTATATTTTGAGGGATTAAATAAAGTCTTTAGAAATTATATTTTGCAAGATCATAGCCCTAAAAATAATCTTTCCAACAAATATAGTTTTGATATGCTTTTGTTTTACCATATTTTTATTTTTTATTTTTTACTAAACATAAGTTTTTCATCAAACATCAAGTTCGTCATTCTATCTAGAGGTGGAAAAATAGTAAAGCATTGTAAAGAAATTTCAAAAAATACCTTTTCCCTAGGTATTGATGTCCTTGTTTCACCAAAAAAATAAAATTAGATTTTTCTATATACACACAAGTTATTTTTTATGGCATACACCTATGTCCAAACTATAGTTATAGTGACTTCAAAAATTAATTAAAAAAAATATGCAACAAAAAATTATGAAAAAATATCCTTTTCCTCGATATTGACATGTTAAGAATCTATTTTAAAAATTAGAATTTATCCTTTCTAGAAAAAAAATTTATGTATGATGACATATTTACATTACTTCTAAAAATGTTGTTTACTATTTAAAACTAGTTATTAAAGGAGATGTTGAAAGATTCATGATTTAAATCAAAAAAAAAATTAAAAATATATTTAGAATCTACACATAAATTTCCACAAATCACCAGTTTGCATCATCTTCGAATTCTTAACAGTTTAGCTATTATAGGTCTCTAAAGGTGAACATTTAGTTAAAAATGTTGTTATAAATGTCCATCCCAAAATGTGAGACATAGTATTGTGATTTCACCCCTTAGTGACATGATGTCGTGTTCCTAGATGTTGTCAATTTGTTTCATGTTCCCTTCATGCTAGATATTCAAGTGAATAGAGTGTTTATGAATAACATTGTTGAGAAGTGGCACAATGAGACCTCACCATTCAAGTTTTCGAGTAGAGAGATTGATATCCCCTTCAGGATGTATGGAGGATTCTAAGGATCCAAATTGAGGGTGCACTCATTATCTATAATACAAACTCTAGTGCAAAGGACTTGGTGTGAGTGTTACAAAATGAGGAGCTTGATATCATAAGGCTCAAATATGTATGTATTTTGCTTTATTTTATTGAACCATTTCAGACATAAAAATAAAGATTCAAAATTTATTTACCATATATTGTAAGTGTGTCTCTATCAAGTATTGTAACTATGTCTCTAATATGGTCTTCATTCCTTAAGAGATTATTATCCTTATTATTAAATGCATGATAACCTAGAAACCTACTCCTACCCAAAGTTCCATAAGTAAGGAGAATAATTTTAAAAAGGTAATAAACTTAACATACTCTTCCACCAGTAATAATAAGTGATCCTTGTTTGGTAATGGGAAAAAATGGAGGAATAGGATACTATTGATTCTAACATAAGGACTATATTTTTAGACGAAGTAGTCTTGAGGATCAAGAGGACATTAGAAAGATTGGTTTGGGTGGAGATGATAGGCGTCAATGGGTTAAGATGAAGAGATTACATCCTAGTAATAATCAAGCCAAAATCCCTAAGATTGGGACTCACAACTTGAAAGACAAGACAATAAAGAAAGAAGATTATGCTAAGGGGTAGACCCATGGGGTCAGGGTTCCTCTTGATAAGAGAAAATGAACTTGATGACAATGTGCAAGATATTCATAAAAATGTTGAGAGATTGCTAGTTAAAGATAAAGCGAACTTGGCTAAAAATCCTTTTTGAGCCCTTAGTGGGAGAAACCTTTCTAGCCATTCTAGATCCTTATCCTATTTTTCCTAATGAAGTTTCTCTCTTGATGTGGAATTTATATTTTTTTATAAAAAAATATAAAGTTCTTAATATAATGCAAAAACTAATCGACACCCAACATTCCCATACTAAGTGGTTCTTTATGGAAATGAAATACTTAAATATAATATTTTTTTTGAATTGAGAAAGAGATGGAGGGTAAAACATAGCTATGGATGGAGGAGAAAATATAAAATTTAGAATTGAGAGGCCTTGCATCATATAAAAATGATGGGAAATAACCATAATGGGCTAAGAGAAAAATGTCTTATCATGGTTGTAGAATTAGAGCTATGGAGGGAGGAATGTAATAATAAGTTGGTGTTGATTGAAAAAGATTTGAATCTAGTATGAAGGAAAATATAAATAAGGTCATCAGAGTTAGTGAATTTACTTTATAGAACACTTCCATGGAGATGAAAGTGCTTTGTAAAAAACTCAAAATAGTGCTTAATGCTTAGAAGCTAGTAATTTTAGGCAATAAAATTTGTGAAAGATGGACCTAGTGCTAGAACTAGAAGTACTCTAGGAAGACAATCAATGAGCAGGGAAATAAATAATTTTCTAACTTCCTATAGCTGCATGACATATTTTATCAATAGGAGCTTTATACCATAGAAAATATTTGAAATCTTTTGGGTTTGGGGGTTTTTTTTATTTCTTGTTGGTTTTATGGTTTTGACTTTTAGCATGACTAACTTTTTCTATTATTTTTCTAAAGTTTTCATTTTTTATTATTTGTTGTAAATGGTTTTAGGGACTCTTCCTATTTTACCCTTTCAAATAAAATAATACTCATGGTTTTGTGTTGCACTAACAAGGAAATTAGTGGTAATGAATCAATAGTCATAGAGAGTTTACATATAATAACCATGCATCTTTCGTATGAGAGTTTGAGAATTGAAAAAAATCAATCCAAATGTGAGAGATATTAAGGTACACAATGTAAGGTTCCTTCAAATAGTGTGTACCACATCAATTTTCCTTGAATTATTAGGCATGTGAACACACACATCACCTATTTCACAACCAAATGTATAATTCACAAGATAGTTCACAAGGAAAAATTAAAAACTAAGAACATTTAAATTTCTTCATTATACAAATTTTTCTACATTCGCACTATCAAAATTGGTTATAATAAAACCAATATAATCCCATAAATTATAATATAACAATTCGACATCAAACTAAGGTTCTTTTCAATAATTCTAAACATCAAGAAAGTAATTCACATAAAAGACACTTCCAGGAAACCACAAGTGTCAAACTAATCCCACATTAATGTATTCCTACAATAGACATGTGCAAGGAAAAGATATCAAGAAAAAAATTCATTCTACTCATAGTGCACACCCACACAAGGAACCTACACATGCTCAAACACAAAGAGAAGAAAGCAACCCAAAGATCCTAGTGCTACAACTAAGATTTAATACCAAATGTAATGCACCAATATTTTATTGAAGATATCAATTAGATAAAATGTGTACCAAAAAATTAATTGATACAAAAGTAGCATTAAGCAAGTCACATAACACTGTTGCATGGCTAATGTGTGATGACAGCATATGATGACACACTTGATATGCACATGAAAAAACAATACATAGTGACACAAGAATAAGGCCTAACTCTACCATAGGAAAAACAACAAGAGGGTTAGATATGATCGAGGATAATGGAAAGATTGATCGAGAGGGACAAAAAACAAGAGAGATAAAATCACAAGCAAAGACCCAATTCATCAAATTACACCCATTACCAATGAAGTCATTAGTTAAAATAAAATGAAACTAAACAAGAAATGTAATAAAAAATGAAATTTAATCTACTTTTTACTTCACCTAATGATTGCTAACCATCAATCCATTATTGGCATTTCAATTGTGAGATTAAGCCTTTAAAATATGTGGATTGCTCATACTATAAGCATAAAAAAATTGTGTAAAATATTGAAATATTGATGGCTATGGATTCTAGATCACTACGAAGCTCAAATTCCAAGGATAAATGTCCTTTGAATGAGGTATAAAAGCTTGCTTAATAGATCTCAAAATATTTGATTGATGATTGAGATTGAAAGCTCAAAACAATGGTTATGAGTGGTTCAAGGATGGAGAAGCCATGCATGTCAAGGAAGAGTTCAGTCAACTAAAGCTCTTCCCTATATTTTAGGAAGATATTTGAATTTAGAATATTCCTTTTTGAGAGGGAATATAATTAATTTAATTGTGGAAGAAAATTAGTTAATTAAATAATTAGGAAATTATTTAATGATGTGGGAGAAGAAAAGAATAGTAATTTTTAATTAAATAAATGCAAATTATTTAATTAGATGAATGTGAAGAAAATTAAAAATTAATTAAATAATCAAAATTATTTAATTAATTTTGTGAGGAGAATGACTTAATTAATTATATAATTAAAAATTATTTAATTAAAGGTGGATAAAGGGAAAAGTGATTAATTAATCAAATAATTAAAATTATTTAATTAAAGGTGGGTGAAGGGAAAAGTGATGAATTCAAAAAGACAGAGTTACACTACTTGACATAAAAATTTGAATAGGTTATTAACATAATTTGAAAAATATGTAAAAACAAAATTTGTAGCAAATTGAAATGTGGTTTCTAAGCTACTAGTCCTTTTTGGAAGAAAGTAAATCTATTTGGTGAAAATTTGAAATTTCAATGCAATAAGTACTAAATTTTTAGGAAAAAAATAAAAAGTAGGTGTCTTTTCATCCACACTAGTGGGGAGAAAAAATAAATATTTTATTCTAAATATTTCAATATAAGTAGAGAACACATTCCTGGATGTGACACATATTTTTTTTATTTATTTGCAAGTAAATATTTAGTTATGAATTTTCTAGTAGGAATTTCTAGAGAAAGTAGTCTTGAGGATCAAGAGGACATTGGGAAGACTGGTTTGGGTAGAGATGATAGGCTTCAATGGGTTAAGATGAAGAGATTGCATGGACTACTAATGATCAAGCCTAAATCCGTAAGATTGGGACTCACAACTCAAAAGACAAGACAATAAAGAAAGAAGATTATGCTAAGGGGTAGACCCATGGGGTTAGGGTTCCTCTTGATAAGAAAAAAATGAAAGATGACAATGTGCAAGATATTCCTAAAAATATTGAGAGATTGCAAGTTAAAGATAAAGCAAACTTGGCTAAAAATCCTTTTTGAGCCCTTAGTGGGAGAAACCTTTCTAGCCATTCTAGATCCTTATCCTATTTTTCCTAACAAATTTTCTCTCTTGATGTGGAATTTATATTTTTATAAAAAATATAAAGTTCTTAATATAATGCGAAAACTAATCGATACCCAACATTCCCATACTATGTGGTTCTTTGTGGAAATAAAATACTTAATATGATTATTTTTTAATTGAGAAAGAGATGGAGGCTAAAACATAGCTATGGATGGAGGAGAAAATTATATTATATTTTAGAATTGAGAGGACTTGCATCATTAAAAGAATGATGGGAAATATCCATAATGAACTAAGAGAAAAATATCTTATGAAGTTGTAGAATTGGAACTATGGAGGGAGGAATATAATAATAAGTTGGTGTTGATTGAAAAAGATTTGAATAGTATAAAGGAAAATATAAATAAGGTTATCCAAGTTAGTGAATTTACTTTATAGAACACTTCCATGTAGAAGAAAAATCTTTTTAAAAAACTAAAAAATAGTACTTAAGGCTTAGAAGCTAGTAATTTTAGGAAATAAAAGTTGTGAAAGATAGACCTAGTGCTAGAACTAGAAGTACTAGGAAGCCAATAAATGAGGGGGAAAATAAATAATTTCTAACTTCCTATAACTACATGAAATGTTTTATCAATAGGAGCTTGATACCATAGAAAATATTTGAAATCTTTTTGGTTTGGGGTTTTTATTTCTTGTTGGTTTTATGGTTTGACTTTTAGCATGACTACCTTTTTCTATTATTTTTCTAAAGTTGTCATAGTTTATTATTATTTGTAAATGGTTTTAGGGGCTCTTCCTATTTTACCCTTCCAAATAAAATAATACCCATTCTTTTGTTTTGCACTAACAAGGAAATTAGTGGTAATGAATCAATAGTCATAGAGTTTACATATAATAACCATGCATCTTTTGTATGACAGTTTGAGAGTTGAAAAAAATCAAACCAAATGTGAGAGATATTAAGAGGAAAGTTATGGATCTCACTATCATATATAATGGTTGAAACCTAGACTAGCTATTACATGAAAAGCCTTAATGTTTAGTTCTCAAGCTTCTAAGTGTAAAAGTTGCTCTATATTCTAAAATTTCCCACTCTAAAAACCTACAAATTTAATTTAATATAGGATTTTTAGTCCCTAATTATACATAGCATTCACTAAAATATTTATTCAAAACATTTTGATACAATATTTTGTTCTCATAAAATACAATAAGATTATGTCTTAAAATCATTAAGACATATCTATGTCACACCTAATATGGATATGATCTGACTCACCTTCCCTACGTTACATCTCCAATGATATATATTCTTATAATATCACTCAATAAATGGAAAATTCCATTTATTCTATTATTTTTTAATAATATAAGCTTAATCGAACCAGTATTTACACTTTGAAGATAACAATAGTTCAACTACTATATCCATGAACATGTGAAATTCAAGTGACATCATTTTATTTTTAAAATGAATCATGATAGTCTTATACATGTACCAAAGTTTAATTTCAAAACATTCCTAAAAAAATAAAAATGAAGTTTAAATTATAGCCAAGAATTGAAAGATGTTAAAACTAACATAAAATATCTAAAAAATATATTCTTCTTGTATAAATAAACTTAAGTTACTAATGACTTGTCAACCAAAATATAACACTTGTTTATAAAAAAAATAAAGTTCTAATGAGCACACTAATAAAAATAAGTTTCACATTTGTGTTGGCTTGAAAAATATATGTACTAAATGAAATAAAAATAAAAAATTTAGCTTGTGTAGATTCTTCTTTGGCTATTTCATTACTTTCAAAATTCCTCACAGGTATGTAGGCTTCAAAATATATTTCCTTTGATTTCATTCTTCTAAAAGAACATAGTTCAAATATAGTACATTCTTGTTTATAGAAGTACTTACAAAGCTTGCAAAGACATCAATCTTTTCCTTCTATGGAATAAGAATACTTTTAAAACAAGGATTTCGCTTAGCTAACAATCTCCATAGTGATCGAGGTGATCACACAATAGTGCATCCCCTCTTTTTGGTTTAGTCAAACTTTAAACTTAGTATTTTTAACCAACATTTCACCTTCTTTCATTTATAGAAATTAAACCGTTAAGAATTTCAAAATGATGTGTAATTTTTATGTTTTCAATTGTAGATTCTAAATATATAATTATTTAAATTAAAAATATTAATTTGAATTTTTTTGATTTAATTTTTAATAACTTATTTTTTATAGTTAAAAAAAAAATTAAAAGGTGGCATTTATTCAATAGGACAACTTCTTTTAGCAAAAAGAAAAAATTATAAATTCTTAACCACATATCTATAACACCAATATCTATTGCAAACATATTTGTTTGTAGGTTTTTGTTGTATATGTGATCAGGTGAAAATCTTTGTCCTAAAGCGTGCAACAACAACAAATATGCAAAAAAAAAAACAAACAAACAAACAAACAACTAACACCTCAAGATTGGGCAAAAACATTAACTTAACAAACGTAGATGAAATGATTATACCTTACTAAGTTGCTCCTTTGGTTGGCCCTTTGATCTTTGATGTTGTGTATGCTCCTCTTGATAGAAAAAGATGTGAGATGGGATGCAAAAATGGTTAAAAGTAGATGAGTATGGGATGCAAGTGCTATGGTGAAGGAAAAGTGTGAAAATTGGCTAAGTATGGCTCAAATGTCAAATTGGCAAGATTTTGGTAGCAAAATCACGAACCCCCTAAATGAGAGAAAAGAAGGGGTATTTATAGAGGAATTTGAATTCTTTAGAGAATTCAATGGTTGATATTTATCCAACAAGGCCAAGATGAAGGGAAATGGTGAGTTGAGGACTCAAAATCCCTCATTTCTTGACATGTGGAATGTGAAGTGGCTAAAAATGTGATGATGTGTAAGTGAGGTGGAAGGACGGTACCTGATATGGAAGAAGGACAAGCACTTGGAAAGTACCATGGGGGATGAGAAGATTTCCTCAAAAAGGAACTTATTGCCTCCAAGTGGGAATGAAAGTGACTTTCAAAAATCTCCATGGGAAAAGGGAAAGTAGTTGGAAAAATAAATGTGAATTAAAAATTCACATGCTTGGAAGAATCCCATGGACAAGACAAAGTCCCAAAAAGGGAAGCACTTGTCCACATGTGACTTGATGTGACAAGTCAAAGAGGGTCAATGCTAAGAAAGGCAAATGAAAAGGTTGACTAAAAAGGCATGATAAATGTGGCTAATGACTTTGATTAAGGTTGTGCAAACACATGGTTGAGAGGATTAATGAAAGATTAAGAAGAAATTGGAGGATGTAAGGATGTGGCATTAATTTTTTGATTAATGTATGCACATCCTAATCCAGAATTAATTAAATTAATCCAGATTAGAAGTGGGTTATAGAGGGTGTGACAATGAGTGAGAAAAAAGAGGAATTAAAAATTGATTTAAATTCAAAGGGGTCACATGACTAAATTAAATAAAGTGATGTATTTATTTAATTTAGAGAGGAAAGAAGTAAAAGGTAAAAGTATTTAATTATTGAATTAAATAATTTAGGAACCTTATACGGATGATGAAATATTAATTAAATGTGTGATTTAATTAATACCGACGAAGAGAATGAAATAGGCAAATAAAGGGATGAATAAGGAGACGAGCTTGACCACATGAAAGAGGTCAAATTTGTATGTCTACACCATATATTAGTTATAATTAATTTTTATTTGAGATTAATTATAATATAGTAATAATTGTATTCCATAGAAAATAACCCTTTGTTGCCCAAAAAAATGCCATCATATGTGATGTGAAGTTGTTTTTGATATTTTTTCACTATTTTTTTTCATATGTGGAATAGATGCCTTCATATATAATGGAAAAGCTATATTCTCTAGAAAAATAAAAATTTATATAATATTTGAATTAAATATGTTCAAAATAATACTATCTGAAAAGATTACTTTAATGGATACGATCCTATAAATTATCTTGTCATGTTGATTCATTTTTCTACTCCAACCCAAAGTTTGAAACAAAAATAAAATGAGGAAAGTATGAGGACCAACATGGAAAGGTCATTCCAAGGACTTTCATTTGAGGGAAACTACAAAAGAATGTCCTCTACGTAGCTCAAATGGTAATTAAAAAATACTAACATTCACCTTATAATTTTTTAAAATAGAAATTAAAATTTCTCTTTTGAATGAACATTCAATTTTTTTTAAAAAGCCATTGAATGAAGGTTCTTGCTAAGTTTCTTCTCTTACATCCATGAAATTTTCTAATGTCCCACAAGTGGGACACACTATTGTGGATCTACCTATCCTCTATGATTACTTGGCAATATTTTATTTTTCTAGAAGGATTTTATTCATTTCAAATCTTTTCTCAAAAACTACTAGAAATTAGATATCTTTGCTTGACTTTATGGCCAAATATGGAGTTTGTGTTCAATATTATGAATCATCTAAAATTATTATGGGATATAATCCTTCAAAAAAGGTTCAAAAGATGAGCCATAGTGTCCATTTCAAATATAGCTTTAGTCATCCATCACATGGCTCTTCTCATCATAAAAGGACATGGTTGGTCCCCACAAACATGTGACTGATGTATAGGTTCTTAGCATTGTGGCAAAGGTACTTCTAGATGGCTAGATAATGATGGATATCCTCCACTATTTCTTGTTGTTTCTCTTGTGTATACTATTCTCATTGATCAATAAAAAGACAAAGCAAAAGAGAATGATAATACCATCACAAGCTAAGAGCCCATCATCAATAACCAAGACTTTCATTATGATATAGATAAACAATCGAATAAAAATTCATACCCTGATCTCATTAAAATTAAATTAACTACTTAATTGTTGTAATACATTTATATTTTAAATTATAATTGCTCATGCAATATTTTATGCCATTCCACCACACATTTTTTTTTAACAATAGATATCATATATTTTTTCAAAAAATTAATAGAGAAATGCATTTTTTTAAGAAATATCAAACCAATAAATATACTTTTGAATTCTATTGTACAAAAAGAGTCATCTCTCGTTACAACTGTGACTTGGAGCTCTTGATAATTATAAATAAATATATTAAAATGAGGTAGTGTCACGGGCTGGATAATGAGACATATCATCTACTAGTTCTTGTTGCCAAAAAATGACAAAAAAAATCAAGCCAAAAAAAATCAAGCCAATAAATTCTATGGTACAAAGAGAGTCCTCTCCCGTTACAACTCTTACTTGGAACTCTTGATAATTATAAATAAATATATTTAAAAAATGAAGTAGGCAAATAATGTTCCAAATTGTTGAAAAGTCGCCATATAGGGTGATAGATCCGTTATATATAGTCTTCTCCATTCAAAGAATGAGTAATATAACAAAGCTCATTCCCTTTGTATTTCTGTCACACAGTGATGGCTAGACAATCGGCCGCCGTCGTTTTAGTAATGTTGGTGTTAATAGTAGTTCTCTCAGACTGCCGTCTCCCTGGTGAGTTTTTACTTGTTTGGTCCCTAATTTTTTATGCAGTTAAAGGTTGTTGTGAGTAAGATGCATTGATAGCATTTTGACGTCCCCTTGGTGAGTTTTTTTTATGCAGTTTAAGGTTATTGTATTGATAGCATTTTGACGTCTGTTGTGCATGTGCAGATTCTGATGCCATCGATGCAGGAAAGATGAGGTTCACAGAAAAGCACAAGGTTTAGAATACTTCCATTTCATATTTCAGAATAATAAAGGGAAGAAAAGCTTTTCTCACTATGGTGTATTTGTGATGAAATAGGTGGAAGAAGCTTTCCGTCGCAGGAAAGAAGCGGAAGTTGTAATCCGCGCGCCAGTTGTAATCGGCACGCCGGTCCGAGTCAGCCCTCCAGGGGGCGGTGGATAGCACACAGAACCGCATGACTTATGGATAGCACTAGCACTGGCAATAGTTTTATTATGAATTTGTATGTTATTACTTCCCACCTTTCGCAGGAAATCTATTGTTTTCACTTGTATTTTTATTAAGTACCTTCTCTAATGTAAGAGATTTTAATGGCTGATGTTTGTTTCTTGTTCCCAGACTTTGTAATTTTAATCCGTTTTCTAATGGCTGATGTTTGTTTCTTGTTCCGGGACTTTCTAATTTTAATCTGTTTTAAAAGGGATGAGGAAAGAAAAGCAAAGAAATTAATTAGAGCCAATAAAAATAAAAGACCTATCATTTATTGCTACCATTTCTCTTGGGAAGAGGTGGATTTGGTTAAAGTTAGAAATTTTGGTTTGTATAAGTTCTATCATGATTTTAGTCATATAAGCATGCCAACACCCTCACAAGATGAGGTGTGGAAAAGTTCAAAATAATAAAAATAATAATAAAAAATAGAAGAAAACATCTAATATCATCCATTAATTAAAAACACATCAATCACTACCATCTAAGGTGGTCATACATAGTAACCAAAGTATTAGACATAATAAGTGGTTCATATAATAACAACCACAGTGCATAGATTTATCAAACACTCTTGGGATAGTGTGATGGTTAAGTTGTCCAGTGTTTTTCTTGTTATTGTTATCACTCAATATTGCACCCTTATTAATTTGCAGAACTTAGCTTATTAGTGAAACATGGGGACTTTTCTAGACTGTGGGTCACCTAAATGAAAAAAAAATCTCCAGAGAGGGTTGCTTCCTTTGGTATCTCACCTAGATTAACTAAACTAAAGCTTTACTAAGAAAATGGATAGGAGGATAACATAAACTGAAATCCAACTAGTGAGGTGATGCACCAAAATGTTTTCTCAAGCTTTAAATTGTTGTTTATACACATAAAACGCCAATAACTCTGCTATTTCTACACAACTCGGCTTAATCATACTCATGTACCAATATTTCATATAAAGGTTGAGTGTCTTCAGTCCTAAAAGGAAAAAAAATTAAAATTGACTGTTCTTCACTAGAAGTTGTTTTCACCTAAACATAGACTATAACCTACATAAAATATGTTTTTCCTGTTCAAAAGTGCTAAGATAAAACATATATTCAAGGATTCATACATGAAATCATAAAAATAACATCAAGTACCAGCTGCACACAATAGAAACAAGTCCTTCAAGGAAAAAACTGGTATATTTATTGCTGAAAAGGTGTTTTACAACAATACAATGCCTGAAAAATGACAGACTTGTTCTCCAAATCTGGAAAATTACATATATTTTCAGTCACAATATGACTGATTTTTTGAGTTATAGTACAATGGTTTACTGAAAGAACTTCTTAGAAGTTACAACATCACAAAAATTTGCAAGAACTGATTAACAAAGTGAGCCTAGCTTCTTTTTTTGGCCACCCTACGTTGGAGAGAATGTAGGACAGCATCTAATGACCATTAAATGACTCTTTTAAAACTGTTGTTAACTGTTTCCATTCATCTAGGCGCTTGAAACTGCCTTCATCATGCTTTTAACAACTGAAAACCCGTTGGTGGCATTGAAAGAAGGAAAGTGTTGACCTTTCAAATGCTATCAGCTCCTCCATAAGTGCTTCCAACTGACCAAACTGCTAAAACCTCTTTACCATGCTCATAGGACATGTGTTAAACCCTTGAAAAAGTCAGCAACCTCTTTGAGCGTAGGAGAAGTTCAAGGACAAGTTTCCAACCAAACAAACCTCATTAAGGCTTCTTTATATGTTTCCTAGATGCATGGTACTGACAAATCTTGCCATTTAAGTCCTCCAAATTGGCTCTTCAACACTCTGCATGACAATAGGAACTTCCTTGAGATGTGTCATTGACTAGTAAATACCTCTCATCCACTCAACCTTCCCTTAATGCCTTCAAACTGCCACTAGCCATGTATATAGGATTTTTTCTTTTGTTGAATGAGTTTTGAAAAGAAATAGGATTCCTTGAGGCATCGGGATCAGGGTTATCCATCATGACATATTCCAAGATTTTGACATCTTTCATGTTATGTTTACCCTACCTTAGCACCTGAAACAAACCATATACTGTTGTTGTTACATTCACCAGTATGACTGTGTTTCTCTTATTTCTTGTGACTGCAACTAAATTCCCTTTTGGCATTATCCTCTATTCATATCATGAAACCATGCAACTACACTGTGCATTTGGCCTTTATACTTGCAACCCCATGGAGTAATGAGGTTGAACAGGAGTTTTCTCTGATCTCTCTTCATTGAAATGTCCCTTACTTCATAACCCATGTGACAGTCCTCTATTAGCTCCTCTTAATGCTTTCCTGAGGTAGCGAGCACAAGACTTGTAAACCAAATCAAAGTTTTTCAAGAAATGAAAACCATCATATTACTCTCTTTTATGCATAGGGCTGTTGTGGTTTTATGGGACTGTCTTCTGGTAATACAAACTGATCCTTGAAGTTCAGACTTCACTGCTTTCCTCTTTCAACTGTAGCTATCATAACATCCTGTCATGACTGTACTCTCATCTCTCATCATGATCAAGGAGAAAACACTTAAAACACACATTCCTAAATGATTGTCACAAGACCATATCACTGTCAGATGAAAAACTTTACCATTGTCTGTCTTTTCTGTGATTTTCATGTCTCATGACTTTGGACTGAAAGATTTCCTTTCGATGGCTGCCATGCTCATTTAGAACAGCACTGACCCTTTTCAAAGACTCACTGTGATATGTTTCTTGGCTACTCTCTTTATCATTTGCTATCCCCATTTTCTTGTCATTATGAGTTTAGTCATCTCTTTTTCTAACCAAATGCATTTTATGAGGAAACACTGAAACAAATACTAGACTATCCATTCTTATCAACTCCCCATCTATTCCATATGATATTTTCCCTTCCAGATATTTGACCCTTGCATTATGTACCAAAAGAAGATCTGGAAAACCATCTTCATGTTGTGCATAAGCAGTAAGGCCCTGCAACTTCGGGCATTGGAGTGTTTTGCATTGGTATTTGCAAATAATGATCCCAAGAAAGAAACCTTGAGGAATATGTTCAAACTCACCTTCATAATTTCTAAAATGATAAATCTTAATTAACCCAGTCAAAGGACCAAAACTCTGGTAATTGACAGAGAATTCAGGTACCTCACTCATGAATCTATGATAAAAGGTTGTATGACCTATATGTAATGCACCACCTTTGTCACAATATGGAGACCCACAACTCATTAACCTTCCAGCTAGTGGTTAATGCAGGCCCTCCATGAGATTATCTGTCATAAAATTCTGCCATTTCCATTGGCCGTCCCATGTTTAGATCTTGCTCAGCCTTTTGTTGATGGTCTTCCCATCTTATACTGTTATGTTGACTATCATAGTGGCTTACAAAGGCTGCTCTTGATTTGACTCTACCTTGATTGAAGGTGACTATCCTATTATGGTCTTATGGTTCTACTTTCACCTTTACTCCCCTGAACCAAAATTCATCAAAACTCTGCATGACTGTGAACTCACGACTGTCATCTATCCTTTTGCCACTTTGAAACTTGCTATGTTCATCATATTTGGATTTAGTCCTCTTCTCATTATGACCCAATTTTTTCATTTCATATTTGAGAATAATACTATGGCCCAGTTTTTTCATTTCATATTTCAGAATAATACAGGGAAGAAAAGCTTTTTTCATTATGGTGAATTTGTGATGAAATAGGTGCTAAAGAGAGGCATGGAAGAAGCTTTCCACCGCAGGAAAGAACTGGACGTCAGCGGACGCGCGCCGGGTGTGATCAGAGTCAGCTCTCCGGCAGTGGATAACACAGAACCGCATGACTTATGGATAGCACTAGCACGTGGCAGTAGATAAACCATTGTTGTGAATTTGCATGTTATAAGTTTCTTCCTTTGGCAGGGAATCTATTGTTTTCACTTGTATTTTTATTAAGTACCTTCTCTAATGTAAGAAATTTTAATGGCTCATGTTTGTTTCTAACATGGGAGCTTAATTTTAGATTTAGTATCATTGCATCTGTTGTTGAAGGACTGTTAGTGGACTATCCGTATTAGTTTACATATCATTCGCTTTTCCATTCAGCTATTTATATAGATGGGTGCTTGGACAATTGCTCGTGGATATATTTACCTTGGGTTGTTATCTTCTACTTTTATTGTGATCCAAGGTTATCTCCTGCACTTTAATTTTTATTTTTAAAGGTAGCTGGTATGTGAAGTTTGTGATCTTGATCTGCTCTCAAAATTGAAGAATTTTGCAATGCATGATGGATATCTAATACTTGTTCATTAACATATCTAATGTAAATTTTCGTTTTCACAATCTCAAACTAAGTTTTAGAGATCTAGGGTCTTGTCCAAGTTTTCAGGGTATGACTTCAGGGACACAGGTTCAAAATACAAACAAAACATTTTTGGAATATAGAAGAAAATGGTTTTTAAAAATAAAAAGATTTTGGTAAGACATAGGTTCACAATGAAAGAGAAGAAGCAGATTTAACCATCAAATTTGTATATTGACTAATTTTTATTATAAATGGTTTAATTGTCTGTACCCTATTATTCCGTTTCTAATTTTTTTGTTAGCTCTGTACTGTGTTTTCTATAAGCTCTAATATTTTGAAATGTTTGGAAATAATAATATTAGTTGTTATCTCACGCCACATTTTATAAATTCTTAATTTGTATAATTATTCCCCTTGCTAATTGCTTTTTGATCCTTTCTGATTTAACATAAGACTGGATTTATCGCTAAAGTTTCAGAAAAAGCTGACTTAATATTGTACCAATTAACCTTGTTCATAACATTTTCTGCTATCTATAGTAACTAGGATATTCTGAACTGGCTTCTGGGACTCTCTATGGTCAGTTCTTGTGCCTTTTTTCATGATCTTCACGCCATCTGAAATTAAATTCTCAAAGCAGATGTTGCTGAACATTCTCATTTCTTTTTATTCAAATATCTTCCTTAAGAATAGAACACCCCCTGCCCTTGCTGAATGTTCTCACATTATAGTCTTGTACGTACTGGGCCTCAAAAAATAAGATGTAATGCTGCCTGATTACTTTCATCAAGAAAATAAAACTACAATGTCAATGAATGTGAAGGCCAAGAACGATGGCAAGCTTGCAGTATGTATTTAGTATTTACCTGATGGGTGGATGTGTTAACCATTGGTGTAGGATGTGATGAGTGTTGTGGGGATGAAGGAATTCAGCCTCCAAAGGGGGGTGAAGCCCCTGGCAGCTGCCCACAAGATGGCTAACCCCATATTTTAGTTGCCTCTTTGGGTTTGGCGCAACCTGATTTGAGAGTTACCTTGATGTTCTTACCAAGTATTTTTTGGTGCTTGTCCCAAAGTTTTGTTGTCTACCCTTCTCTGCATGAATCCCACAGCATTCAACCAAGCTTGCGAATGTTAGTTTTTTCTGGAATAGAAGCATTAGGGCTGCAGTCTTTTATGAGTTTGCATGAAACAGAAATGCATCCTGCATGGTATGGTCCCGTAAACTTCTGCTTCTGTGGTTATCTTATTAAGCTACCTTGAAATTTCCAAAATCATCCATGCTGTTCATCATTGTTATGAATAACTCTCTCAACATAGCACAACTTACTGGCCATTTTGCATGATGATCATGTGTCCTATTGTGATTATACATAAAATTTCCACATTTTTTAATTTTTAACCTTGGATAGTGTTTTATAGGCTTTAATTTTCTATCGCAAATGGCTGAGTGATAGTTAAATTTTTGTAAAAGTTAATTACACATTAGTTTGTTTTCTGTAATGATGGAGTGATGATCTAGATATATTACAATTTTCTTATGCAATAATTTGTTTGTATTTTTATTTTTTTTTGATAGAGTGGTTGGATTGCATACAAGTACTTGATCATTACTACGATTCTGTGTCTACGCTTCATCTAATTTTAAACTGAGATATAATAGGGGCTGAACTTTTTGACTGATTTCCTTGATTAAGTACACAGCCAGTAGCCAAATCTGATCTATTATATTGTAACGTTCAGTCATGTTAAGCTCAAAAAGAGCTTTTCCTACATGTCTCAAAATTTACATGTCATTTGTTTTCCTCTAAATTATCAAACAAGGCTTGAAAATGTATTGAGTGTTTTAACTTTCAAAGAAATGGATGTGATGGCTCGATCACGAGTTACAAAATATGATGTACATTTAGAACTCGAGTCTTAATTTATGGCCTCATTCAACATTCTTTCCCGATTTTGGATACAGAAGTTCGTATGAATTGGTTTTGTCTGGCAGTCATTATTTTATCATGTGCATTTATTTGAGTGCCATTATTAGTGGTATATTTTGTTGGGTCAACTAAAGCCCAAATTAGCATGTTGCCTTCCTATTTCGAAATGCTTTCTCTTTTTTGTAATTACTTCTATTGGCATGTGTGACCAATTTAGAAGTGGTCTTTTCGAATGAATTTTTCTTTTAATTCGTTGAAGGCTGATTTATATATTGAAGCTGCTGGCTGAATGTATTTAATTCAGAACTTGAGAATAATATGAGATAATCCCTGAGTGTGGACGCAGCCATCAAATTGATGGTGAACCACGATAAATTTGTGTTGTTGTTTTGCGATTGATTTTAATCTTTTATTTCTACAATTTCTTTTTCACTTTTATTCTGCAATTATATTCAGCAATTGGTATCAGAGCAGGTTGGAGAAATTTGGTGCAGGAAATTGTGAAGAACTTCTGCAGCCATGGAAGATGCAGACAAGTGGAAAATCGAAAAGTTTGCAGGACAAAATTTCAGCCTTTGAAAAGTGCAGATGGAATCTCTTCTCATCAAGCAAGATCTTTCGAATGCATTGGCTGGCAAAGCCAAAGGGAAAGGATCTCTATCAAATGAAGAATGAGATAAGCTGGACAAAAAAGCAAAAGCTACAATCTTCCTGTCGCTCTCCAACAATGTTTTATTTAATGTCTCTACAGAGAAGACTACACAGAAGTTGTGGGATAAATTGTCTTCAATGTATGAAATGGCATCTGCTTCCAATAAGGTATTTATTATGAAAAAATTGTATAATTTAAAAATGCGAGGTGAATTTAATACATCTGTTACCCAGCTGATTTCTGTAGGCATTAATTTGGATGATGAGATCAAGGCTATTTTATTACTATGTTCTTTACCAAATAGTTGGGAAGGTGTTGTGATGGCAGTGAGCACTTCGGTGGCTGCCAAAACAAGCTGAAATTCGATGATGTTGCAACCACTTTATTGAGTGAAGATATGCGAAGAAAAAATAGGAACCCTCATCTGGTGAGGCATTAACGGTTGTAAGTATTGGGAATAGAGGTAGAAGTAAAGAAAGAGGAAAATATAATAATCAAAGGAGATCAAAATCCAGATCGCAGTCAAGAGGAAAAACAGGTGCCTATTGGTTTTGTGGCAAGCCTGGCCACAAAGAAAAATTGCTGGAATTATAAGAAGGCACAGGACAAAGTCAGTAACAATGAAGCAAACATTGCAGCTGAAAAAGATGATGGAGTTTTAATTTTGGCTGTCGGTGACATAACTGCAAACTATTGGGTACTTGATTCCGGAGCTTCTTTCCATGCTACTTCGTGCAAGCAAGCTTTTACAAATTTCAAAGAAGGTGTTTTCGGTAAAGTTTTTCTTGGTGACAATAAAGAGTGTGAAATTGTTGGTAAGGGTGATATAGTTTTAAATTTAAAAAATGGCAATAAATGGATTTTAAAGGATGTTAGATATGTTCCTTTGTTGAAAAGAAATTTAATTTCTATGAGTCAATTAATTGCTTCTAGGTGTGATAAATTTTCTTTAGAAAATTGGCAAGTAACAAAAGGGGTTTTAGTGATTGCTAGAGGCAAGAAGTTGGGTAATCTCTATATTTTAAAATGTCATGGTGAAGTGGGAGCTGCCATGACAGTCATGGACAGCAACTCAGAAATTTGGCACAAGAGGCTCGGTCACATGAGCAAAAAAGGGCTTGAAGTAATGCTTCAACGAGAACAACTTCCCGGCTTGCAATCAGTGGATTTGCAGTTTTGCGAACATTGCCTCTATGGCAAACAAAGTCGGGCCAGCTTTTTGCGAATAGGCCATGATCAGAAAACTACTCCTTTGGCACTTGTGCATTCATACGTTTTTGGTCCTACTGAAGTGACTTCATTTGGTGGTGCAAATTATTTTGTTACTTTCCTAGATGATTGCACTAGAAAAGTTTGGATCTACTTGTTGAATAAAAAAATTAAAACTTTTTTCAAAATTTAAAATTTTCAGAGCTCTTGTTGAAAATCAAATAGGGCATAAGATTAAATGTCTAAAAACTGACAATGGAGGAGAGTTTTGTACCTTGGAGTTTGATAATTTATGTGCAGACAACGACATTCGTAGAATCAAGGTGGTCCCATTCACCCCTCAGGAAAATGGAGCAGCTGAGCGGTTGAATCGAACAATTTTAGAGAGAGCTCGATGTATGCTCTCTAAAGTCGGGTTGGGAAAACAGTTTTGGGCAGAGGCATGCAACACTGCAGTATATTTGATCAACCGTGCCCCGTCATCTCATTTGGATTTTGACATTCCTGAGGAGAGATAGCTTGGGAAGAGAATTTCATATCATCATTTACAGGTGTTTGGCTGTGAAGCGTTTGTGCATATTCTGAAAGAACAGAGAACGAAACTCGATTTTAAATCGAAAAAGTGCATTTTTCTAGGCTATGGAGAAGATCAATTTGCTTTTCGGCTGTGGGATCCTGTTGCAAAAAAGATTGTTCGCAATCGGGATGTTGTCTTCAATGAGAAAAAATACCCAGGTTTGCAGCCTCTAGACAAATCATCTGATGAATTTTTTGAAGTTGATTACTTTGACAATAGTCGTGTCAAGCAAACTTCGGTTTCTTTTTCGTAGCCTTTAGTAATTTCTTCAAATGCTAGCACCCATGTTTGTTCACAATCATCAAATTCAATTGCTCTATCTTCAACTGTTGTTTCCCCTGTTTATACCAACGCACAACCTACATTGTTTAATTCACAGCAGCCACAAGGCATTATAAGGCCTTTAGAAATTCAATCGCTGCCAACACTACATTCAACGCAGCCTGTCCTTAATTCTCAGCCTCCCATAAGCCATTCGCTGCCTTCTTCCAATGCTACGCAGCCACTAAATCTATAGTGCTCGGAAAATTAAAGGTAAGGGCATTTTCAATTGTTCAATTCCTTTCCAAAAGGGTTTTCAGGTAATTAATATCATACATAAAAACTTCCAAATAGAGCTCAATAAAAGAGAATTTAAAATGCATTTCATGTATACAAATAACTACATTATAATTTATCAAGATTATGCACATGGCAAAAGTACATTAATGAAATTTTCATATATACATATTCATCTATACTTGAAAGAGATCAATAATTCCAATGAAAACATCTTTTTCAATGCTACGTCATAAAACTTAATTCTACATATCAATGTTACATTAGATTCTTTCATGCCATACTTCTATTTCAAAGTTTCAACAATGAATGTTAAATATAAATATACATACAATGGCGCTATACAAGCCATTTCCAGAATGTTACACAAGTTCATCAATAGCAAATAAAACTCTGAACCTCCAACCGCCGTGACACCATCATCTTCTTGCGAGCTGGGGCCAAGAGTGTGATTCAGGCGCCTTTTCCGCCCAACCACGAAGTGCATGACTTCCCCGGGTTCCTTCCTATCTCGAAGGAATCCCCGGCCCTGCATAAAGGAGCCTAGCAACCTGACACAGTAAAACAGGAGGGAACTCTCGATGCATGCCTGGTGCCTATATGCATTTCTAACATGAGAAAAACACATTTCTTGCAACAGGAGGTGGCAGAGACTCAAATACATATACATTTCTAGGCTTTTAAAACAAATCCATCTATTTCAATGGTACAAGTGCTTGGCCAAGCATAAATAATACAAGCAAATGGTAGTTTAGAAAAGGTAATACTACCGTCTCTGTGGGTCCACCTTCGGCATCCTGTCCCGGAAGTTACCAAAAGTAAAGTATGAATAAATACAAAAGCAGAAAGTTGTGCATTTTCTTACATGTTTCATGCATTCAATTGATTCTAAAAGAATTTCAAATGAGAATTTCATAACATCCTTTGAAAGAAAAATTGTAAGTTTAGTAGTAAGATTTCATTTACTCATTTGTAAGTAATTCTTTTCTGATTTGGTAAAAGACTCTATTTTTAGAGAAGAACATGTATGTCATAATACTATCAGTGTACTATTAGAGAAATTTAATTAATTCTTTTGTATAAAACAGTGTTTACTGATTTCAGTATATACTTCTATTCTTTCCAAATTCAAGCTGACTGATAGTGTAATTCCTAATTTTAATACAGGTTTCTGAATATTAGTAATATACAGAAACAGTGCAATTCGTTCAGAATAATAGAGGTTTGAAAGAAAAACTTGCATTCAATTTTATATTGTATTCCTTTACTCAGGAATGTACTTCTGTATGTAAGTATATGACAAAGTAATCAAGAAGATTTCAGTTTACATGGTTTCTCAAAGATACTTTTGTTCTTGTTCCAGGTTTAAAATTTCTGAGATATTTGTGTATTTTTGACAGAGATCATATCACTTTCTGGAAATGGTTTTCCTGTTCAAACTTGCATTTTGGTATATATGTATGGATATATATATATATATACAACTGAGTGTATATATATATATATATATTCATATACAGCTGAGTGTAAATTTTAAAGAAAGAAATACTGATTTTTTTCTTATAACTGTTCATAAGTTCTCTGGCTGTGCACATAGATTATAAACATTGTACAAGGTTTCACACTGGCGTTGATCATCATAAGGCGCAGGAAGCCCTTGCCCCTCCCATGGGGAGGGGGCAGGCTGTGAGGGGCTCGCGCCCCCTCCACAGGCCGCGGCCTGTGGAGGGCGCGAGCCTCCCCACAGAGTCACATCCTTCCCATGGGGAGGACAAGGGATTAAAATCCTTCCCTATTCCTGTGTATAAACAATTTCATAACTCAAAAAGAGACATTTTGCCCAGTATTATACTACATTCAAATTTATCTCAAAGGAAATTCGAATTTATTTCTGGTGAAAGTGTTTCTTGCAATTCATATGCATATATATATATATATATGTGTATATATGCACGGGAATACAGATTCTTGTGCATATATATATATATATATATATATGTATATATATATGTTTATGTATGTTTCCTATTATAATTGAGAGCAGTTTAATAATTTGCAGCTTTTGCAACAGAATGTAACCCTAATCTGGAAGAAAAGATTGGGTATTTTTTCTATAATGAAACAATGAGAAGTAAGCTATTACCCAGATTCAAAAATAAAATTGGAAAAGATTTCTCAGAAATCTGTAATCATTTCATAGAATGATGCACTTCATTTATTCAATTTCTTATTGCAATTTCAAATTGATTGAAAGCAAAGTATGGAAAATAACTGGCAATTTCTCCAGTGCAGATGCCTCGTATTACCTTCCTGTCCCCTCTTCCCGAACTCTGATTCCCCCTGAATGAATGTTTTCTTTTCTCCTTAAAGCTTTATTGCCCCTTTCGAGGATCATGCAGAGTATTTCCAAATGACAGATAAATTCTACATGCAAATTCCAGAGATTGCCACATGCCAACAGCATTGTTGGTTTTAAGGAAAAATTTCCAGAGCCCAAAGTTTTCTCGGGACTGTTCATTCCTCTCAATTTTTGGAATAAAAATAACCATTTTCAAACAAAATATATCTCCACTTTATATTATGCAACCAAATTATTTCATCCATATTATATGCAAATATAATATTTTCACTTCATTTTTAATTTCCTATTTTAAATCAGATTTTTCCTTTTTATTGCACAAAATAAATGGGATAAGCTAAATAAAATAAACCATACTCTTTTCACAACCTTTATGAATAATTAAACTATATTTTTAATTTTTGCTATGTTATTATAGGTACATATATTTTTTTATTTTTCTTTTATATCAATTACTTATTCAAACCATGCAATCCATTTAAACAATCACATTGAAAACAAACATGGCCTAATGCAACTACATGATTTTTAAGTGGTGTGTGCGTGATCGAGAGCTTCTCCTCTTTTACCCTGTCGGGAAGCTAACCTTCTTTTCCTCAATCACACTCTTGGCCTTCGATCACCTGCAACTCAAATGCACTCAGGCGTGCAAAAACGAAAGTGTATTAGTAACCAATATAGAAGTATAAATTTAAGCAATAATTAAATCAACACTCCTATTTTGTATCATTTTAAAATAAAATGCACTCATAATTCTGAAAGAAAACAATTATTTTCCTACATTTCCATACACCAAAGCATTGTATTATATTATATTGCTCTAACATGTATCATAATTCATATATTAAATCCCACAAAGTCATGGTCAAAACAGCATCAAAGTATGAGACGTGACAAAATCTCCAGTCGCTGCCTTTATTAGGCAATACGCTGCCTCCCTTGTTTAATCTGCAGCCTCAAATTCATGATTTGCTGCCTTCATTAAGCCTATCACAGCCTTTCAGTGCTAGTATGTTGCCTTTGCCTGTTAATACGAAGCTTCCTTTACATAGTGCACCTCTTTTCACTAGCTCGATTCGGCCTTCCTTACTTCATACGCAGCCTTATTTGGGAAATAAGTTGCCTTCACACATTATGCAGCCCCTCTTCCACTTGGCGCAGCCTCCAACATCATCTCAATCGCTTCCTTTCTTGATTGATTCGCAGTTTTCACCAAGCCATGCGCAAGCCTCATTGAGTGAAACGCAGCCTTTACATTTGATGCCTCCATTAACAGTTAATTCACAACCCCTATTGAGTTTGCTGCCACTGGGAACTATAGAAACTCAGAGTATACAGGGCAGTATACAGGGACAACATTTTGGAACAATGCAACAGTGCAATGTGGAAAGACAGGGCAGTGGTCATCATTTTCACAATAATGCAGAAAGTATAAAACAACAGGGCAGTAGTAAAAATTCACAAAATACTCAAGCAATTATGGAATCAGAGGGTGTTTTGCAATCAGACAGTGGTTCTCAATTAAGAAGATCAACTCGGAAGAGGAAGTTACCACAAAAATATAATGATTTTGAGTTATTTTCTGCTGACAACCATGATTATGAATTGTTGCTTTGTGGAGAGGCAGAGCCAGCGACATTCAAACAAGCTTGCAAAGATGCCAATTCGGTTAAATGGATTGAGGCAATGAATGAAGAAATAGAGTCTTTGCATTCTAATGACACTTGGGATTTGGTTTCTCTTCCGCCAAATCAGAAACCTTTGAAAAATAAATGGATGTATCGTGTGAAAGAGGAAGAGGGCGGTCATCAACGCTACAGGGCTAGATTAGTTGTCAAGGGTTTTGCTCAGGAAAAAGGTATTGATTTCAATGAAATATTTTCACCAGTTGTGAGAATGACCACTATTCGAGCAGTGTTAGGTTTGGCAGCCATTTGGGATCTTGAACTTGAGCAATTAGATGTCAAAGCTGTCTTTCTTCATGGTGATGTTGAAGAAGAATTATACATGGAGTAGCCTGAAGGTTCTGCAAAACTGGGTCAAGAGCATTTATATTGCAGATTGAAGCGGAGTTTGTATGGGCTCAAGCAAGCCCCCAGACAGTGGTATTTAAAATTTGACAGCTTCATGACTCAGCAACAATTTATTCATTGTGATTCAGACCCATGTGTTTATTACAAGAAGCTTCCAAATGGTGAGTTTGTCATTTTATTACTTTATGTTGATGACATGTTGGTTGCTGGCAATAGTGTGAGGATTGTTCGTGAGTTAAAACAACATTTATCTCAGCGATTTGCCATGAAGGATTTAGGGGCAGCAAAGAGGATTCTTGGGATGAATATAATCAGAGATAGGAAAAAGAGAGAACTTAGATTATCTCAAGAAAAATATATTTTAAAAATCTTAGATAGATTCAATATGAAAAATGCCAAATCTGTGAGTACTCCTTTGGCTGATCATTTTAAGTTATCCTCAACTATGTGTCCTAAAACAAATGAAGAAAAAGAGTACATGAAGCGTGTCCCATACTCATCCGCAGTTGGTAGTTTAATGTATGCAATGACTTGTACTCGTCCGGATATTGCTCAAGCACTAGCAGTAGTGAGCAGATTTATGAGTAATCCAGGTAAACAACATTGGCAGGCAGTATAATGGATATTTAGATATTTGAAAGGCACTGCTGATTGCGGTTTATGTTTTGGTGGTAAGGACATTCATCTACGAGGTTATGTTGATTCATATATGGCTGGAGATCTGGATAAAAGACGTTCTACCACCGGTTATATATTCACTTTTGCTGGGGCAGCGATCAATTGGGTTTCTCGGTTACAACAGGTGGTTGCACTTTCTTCTATGGAAGCTGAATATATTGCTCTCTCAGAAGGGGCAAAGGAAATGATTTGGTTGCAGAGATTGATAGGTGATTTGTGGTTTCAGCAATCTGTTTTAACTCTGTTTTGTGATAGCAATAGTGCTATTCACTTGTCAAAGAATTCAGCTTTTCATAATCGGAAGAAGCACATCGAGTTGCGATATCACTTCATTCGCCATTGTATTGAAGAAGGGAAGCTGTAGGTGGAGAAAATTGACACCAAGCTCAATCTAGCTGACATGTTGACGAAAGTAGTTCCGAGGGAGAAGTTCGAATTCTGTAGAGCTTCTCTCGGACTTGTACAGCTCTGACTTTAACTCTGCAGTGGTGGGATATCTCTGAGCAGCAATTTGGTCTTCAAGTGGGAGATTATTGGGTTAACTGAAGCCCAAATTAGCATGTTGCCTTCAAATTTCGAAATGCTTTCTCTTTTTTTGTAATTACTTCTATTGGCATGTGTGACCAATTTAGAAGTTGTCTTTTCGAATGAATTTTTCCTTTAATTCGTTGAAGGCTGATTTATATATTGAAGCTGTTGGTTGAATGTATTTAATTCAGAACTTGAGAATAATATGAGATAATCCCTGAGTGTGGACGTAGCCATCAAATTGATGGTGAACCACGATAAATCTGTGTTGTTGTTTTGCGATTGATTTTAATCTTTTATTTCTGCAATTTCTTTTTCACTTTTATTCTGCAATTATATTCAACATATTTTTGGGTTGATCTGTAAATGTGAGAAAACCAATTGAAATTCTTGGGTTTGTATTTATTCAGGAAACAATTTTTTTCTTCTACATAAATTGATTCTTCTTACTTTTATCCAAGCAATTAGTAAATAGCTGGATGGTAGTTATTGTAGGCGTTTTCTACAATAGCTTATCTCTCACTCTTGCCATTTTCCTTCAACCATTGTAGGCGTTTCCTAGGCGTTTTCTACAATAGGTTGGCATTCTTAAATACCCTGAATGCTCTATATAATTTGTGTGGTGATCCCTAATGTTGACATGACATTTCCTGTATGTCAGGGGACAACTTCTATATACATTCTGTCGGGGTGTCCTGTTAAGATATTCTAATTTCCAAGATAAAAAACATTGATGGCATATGTAGGAATCTTCCTTTCACTATGGGTATCCATTAACTATAATTCTCAACACTCTTCTCATAATCGTAAGATATCTTGGTTGTCTGGCAAACAGATCATTAGTTATATGTATTATCTAAGATCGTAACTATCTCAAACTGATAAATATAATCTAAGATTACAATTTTCTTTCTGCAAAGACAAGGTTAAAATTGTAAAAGTTGGTGCCATTCCAATCCTTGTGGAATTCATGCAATCAAAGAATGTTAACTTGAGGGGGTCAGCTGCAGCAGCCATTTGAACACTCTCAGCATCATCAATCAACAAAATATTTATTAGAGTCAACAAAGTAATTTTTTTTAGTTTACATGAATCCAAAGTTCATTGCTGCTCATAATCTCTGAGACACAAGGGTTGTTCCAAGTGCCCGACTTGCTAAGATTTATGGCCTTGACATTCTTGCAGATGGGATTCAGAACGAGGACCCCCGCCCTTCATGAAACAAAAATGGCTTCTACCGTCAAGGTTATTGTATAGAGCTCTATGACCCTTCACTCTCATGCCAAGATATTCTAGAAAGGGCGCTAGTCTGATAGGGTTGTATAAGATTTTTGGTAGGTTGATTATGGTTATGGCTAAGTATTATTCTATATAAAATAGTCACACATCTCTTGTATAAGTTGAAAAGAGTTACATTCCTTAAACGGCTCATTTGACTAGGCAATCCTATCGAGCCCTGGTAATGGTGTGCAAATAGGAGAAATTGAAGTTCATGCCCAATTACTCCTAGAAGACAAGTTGAGATTTATTGGACAGCTAAAGCAAGAGGGCATGACTGCACTGGCGTTAGCAGCAACAGATGTGGGGATAGCTATGAGTGTGGAAGGCTCTGTGGTAGCCATGGAATCTGCAGACTTACCTCTCATGTCTAATGACATATGGAAGATTGCTAGTGCGATGAAAATAGGGTGGAGATCAGTGAGGACAATATACATAAATTTTGCATTCTCCCTATTGATTAGGTAGCCTTGGTGGTGCTTACTTTCATGGGTTATATCTAGATACTTGTGGATGGCTATGGTAGCAGACACAGGCACTTGGCTAATTGTAACATTCCACAACATGCTTCTCTTGAAATGAGTGCTCATCATAATCATCACCAATGGGTGTTGCAATGACTCAGATGTGAATGGGCATGCAAATCATCTTCACAATCATGATCCTGATCATGGTATTTGCAAAGAGAATAATGAACATGAGCACGATCACAATCATAACCATAACCACAACCATGATCATTATCATGAACATCACCTTGACCATAACCATAATCACAGTAATGGCCATGAACATCAGCACGAGCATGAACATGAGCATTATTTTGATGAGGTGAAATGTAGTGCATGCATCCCGTCATGTATTAATTTACATAGTTTGGCTGCCTCAAGCCCAAAAATCAGTCATACTGCACTAATGAAGACTCAATTTTTATCCACCCAAACACTACTAGCAGAATTGAGAAGACTCAGAATAGACCAAGCAGCTGTTGCAACAAAGGAAATTTACCCTCCCAATCAGGTCCTCAACCAAAAACGGGTTGTTAATGTGGTCAAATTTCAAACCGTTGATTACTAATTTCAACTGGTAGATAATAATTTATCATAGTTAATAGTTATCACAAAATGCCTCACAACAAGTAGGACCACATAAATGGAATTTTGAAAATAATTAGCACTTGCACCAAAAGGGGTGCAAGGGTTACACCTTTAAAAAAATATGAGAACATCATGGCAGTAAAACAATCTTAAAATATTTTTTATACATTTCATTGGAAATAAAACAATACTCATTTAATGCAGCTCTAGCTTTGTTTCAATTGTCTTTGGATCTTTGTAATTGGATGCACATCACTTCTCCAATGAGACCTTTATTGCATGAATGTACCCAAAAAATGGAGTTTTTTTTCTCCAGATTGACTTTCCACATCTCTTTGGCGTAACCATTGCACACTAAGACGCAATTGCTAGTATTAGGTAAAAATAAACGTCCTATCATTTATTGCTACCATTTCTCTTTGACAACGTGGATTTTGTTAAAGCTGTAAAATTTGGTGAAAGAAAATTAAAAGATTTCTATTAGTTTTTTTATAAATTATGAGGATGGTAAGTAAGATTTTTTTTTTTTTAATTTTTTAGACTATAGGAATTGGGTAGCCCTGCTCTAAATTGCATGTGTTTGGTAAACTTTTTTCACATGACCAATGATGTTATTAACTCATGACCTCTTACCTGCAACAAGATGCTTTAGCCAATTGAGCTAGACTCCCCACCCCAACATATTTAGTTTTATAAGTTTAGGTCTTTATTTTATTTTATTTTTCTGAGAAATAATTGTAATGTAATTTTTTAATCAATTGTTGGAAATTTCATATATATGTTTGTAATTTTGTAATTTGTAAATATCAAAGAAATTACTTCAACCAACAATAAAGTATGGGTTAAAAAGAAATTAAAAATATCTGTAATGTACTCCTTTTAATTTGTTGCTCAACTATGAAAACATTTAAGAATTAAAAAATATTAACAATTACTTAATAGAACTCACATGTTTCAACATCCTCTACAGTTGCTCCTATTATGTTTATGTGAATTCTTTTGGCCACCTCTGATTGAACAAACTACTTAAGGATATTGCATAGGCCATCTTTTTCTCTACAAGAGTGATTGAATTAGATGTGAATCTCTTAAGTTCACTTCTACCTTGTGCATCTCTTATCCAAAACATCATAGGGAGAGTGGGTAGAATATACCCTATTTATTCACATATAAGGAAAGGGAGCATTACTCTTCCTATCTATTGGTGTTTCTATAATACTTGAAGGTTTCACTTAGGGCACTAAGAAAAAATGTGGACCAACACTTTTTGTGAAATAAAAGTGGCATCAAGCAATCTACACAACACAATTATGTGTACAATGTGCCATAACAACATTTGCAATGCCACACTTAACATGTACATGACAAATGGGGCATGGAAGAGAGATAGTGTTCCCAAGACCAGAGGAAAACCCTCCTAGCATCTCTACTAGACTACCATCTAAATTTCACTAGATTGGGACAATTAGAAAGATCAAAACAACCAATCAAGGTTCAAAGAGAAATTCTTTATCTTTCAGTGCAGACTTGAAAATTAATTCTATGTCCCAGTTCCCTTTTGAATCCACCCTTCACCTTGCAAAAAAGAATAAAACCAAAATCTCAAGGACCTTAAGGCCTTAATCAAGGTTGGTTCTTATTCCAAGTTTGAGGTTTCACCAACACTTTAGGTCTCACAACAACACAAAAACACTCCTTTATAGACCTCAGGCTTACATCTTTCTAAATTCCACTAAATTATGAAATGTGGTAAAATGAAAAGCTGCACTACTCGCTTGTGGGTTTTAGACTAGCAACAATAATTGCAACCTTTTGAGTTTGGTCATCCTTGAAGGGCACATAATGTACTAAAAGGGGGTGAATCAATATATATAATCTATTTAAAACTCTTTAATTCAACATAAATTCAATTAATCACTTCTCCAAACATAATTCTTAAATCATAAAAAAAACTAGTGTTAGTCAAGAAAAATAGATTCACAAATTCACACAATTAACACCAGATATATGTGGAAAACTAGAGTGCGATAAACCATGGTGAGAAGAGCTTCTTTGAGCTACTATCCAAATCCAACCTCACATAAGTCATGAATAACTTATAATCATGAAGTAGGGTGCACCAACCTACTAGAGACACCAATCCCCTACTGTATTTATAGGCACCAACCTACAAGAGACAACAGTCCCCAATATAATGATCTAAGCACCAACTCAATAGGTAAGACACCAAACCTACCAGATTACAAAGATATGGTGTGGATCTTCAATATTAATTACACAACTTTCTCTTGATTTGATATTCCTTTAGAAACTCTCCTACTCAGCATATTCAATGCTTCTGAAAATGGCATACAATAATTGAGATGCAACTCCTATTACTTCACCTGAATAATATTCACAATTAATCGCGCCTAAACTCTGATGATTAGTCATCAAATGAATTCTACCCATAAATATATACATCTGAGTACATTAACAATGTTACATGTTGGCTAGGAATCTCTTAACACTATCCACAATTAACCAAGTGGCAAGTTGGCTAAGAGTGGACACCTAATTCAAATTAACATGAAATGTGTAGCGGGTTAGTCCTAAACCAAATTTATTACCACTAATAATATATATGATGTTCTGTTATTCCTTTAGAGATCTTAACTTGGTCCTATTTATCTTCACACACTTCCTTCAATTGGTGTACACTTCCCTTCTTCGGTGCAAAAACTTAGACAATATGCATAGATAGCCAATCAACACAAACAATACTTTGTTACCTCCAATTTCTTGTCTGTTAAGTCTCCACCTCTAAAACATTGGAATCTGATGACATGAGTAGCTTTACTTTAGGTTTGAGTCATAGAGAATAACATTCAAATATGGTAGAATATACAGCAAAATATTATTATAGTGTAATACAATGCATGAGTAGCAATCCACATAATACTTCTACAAACACTTCTAGACTACTTCCAACAACATGAATAGATCTACAAGAATGATATTTCATAGTCTTCTTCATAGTTTAGTTCACCATAGCACAATGTTCTCAAAAGCTCTTGCATGACAGAAATAACTCCTAATTTTAGAAGCTTCTAAGACATAACAAAAGTAAATAAAATTTAATTATCACCGATCTCCTAAATTCTCACCAATCCCTTGAAATCACTCCTTTGACATCATTGAGAACTTTTGACATCAATGAAAACATGTGTTCAATAATATTTACCTTCTCTCTTACCTCTCATATGGGTGTTGTACATACCTACTGTTGTCTCTCTTCTAGGTCTTGGATATTTCCCCCACTAAGTTTTCCCCTCTTGTCCTATTATATGAGATATTTGTGTTTGTAAATAGTTAGATAGTTAAGACATATTGTTAAGGCACATCTTCATCATTCATTTTCATATTGTGTAACCTCCTTAACATTGAGTTTTTGGGGGAAATATTGTAAAATTATATTTGTAGTATCATAAGATTATTATGGGGTTAATTAGGAAATTTTTCCCTAAATTTTATTAGATTTCGTGATAATATTGTCTTTCTACTTTACTTATTTATCTACTCTTGAGAAACGAGAATTTATTTAACATTGTAATCACTCATTTGGTAATTTAATGCTTATGTATTACATTTACATAAAAAAAATCCTCTCTTATTCTTTTCTCTCTACTAGAAAAAATACTAACAAAAAAATTCAATTTTTGATATATTTATAAGCATAAATGGAACCTTAAAATAGTTGAATCCAAACATGCACAATTATCATGATTTTAACTTGATATAAACATGCCAACACCCTCACAAGGTGAGGTGTGGAAAATTTCCAAAAAATAACAATAATAATATAAAACAGAGAATAATATCTAATATCATTCATTAATTAAAAACAAATCACTCACTACCATCTAGGAAGGTCATACATAGCAACCAACAATATTAGGCATAATAAGTGGTTCATACAATAACAACCACAATCCATAGATTTATCAAACACTCCATACAAAATTCACTTGCATTCTAGCATAGAATAATAAATTCAAACTACTAAGGTTCTAACATTTCAAGCATTAAGAGCTAGCATATTATCCAAAATATTCCTTATAAAATTCATTAGAGATCATGTGTTGATATTGGCATAGTGTGATGGTTAAGTTGTGGTGTTTTTCTTGTTATCAAGACTCAAACCCCACTATAGTGTTATTGTTGAGTGATTATATTGGGGTTGAGGTACTCCATTTGTGACCTCACTAGTTCATAGCTCCAGATCAAAAGTGTTTACCCTTTTAAAAAATCATTAGAGGCCCACATGGGCATGATGGAGAAAAAAATTGGATGAATAAGAATAAAAACTATAACACTCTAGCATTGCCACCAAAATAATGAAAGTAAATCCAAAGTGAAATAAGTATCAATTCCAACAATAATGCACAATCTGAGCTCAATTTTAGCAATAAACCATGTGTGATCATAAAATTCACTAAATAAAATATCAAAATTTGGTAACTAGAATAATCATAAGCACAAATAATAATCAATCATGTTCCTTATCAAGACAATTACAAAATTCAGGGTGGTGGGCCTACCTCGATTGACTAAAGCATCATGTTGTAGGGAAGAGGTCACGAGGTCTAGTCTCTCCACTGTCCCTGTGGTACTAGAGGTGTGGCGCGCCTGTGCCACCAATCACATGAAAAAAGTTTACGAAGCGCACTGTAGTTTATAGGGGGTGAATTATTTTCACCAAGCGCATTGCAATTTATAGGGGGGCGGATACTCAACCCATTCTTGCAGTCTTAAAAAAAAAGACAATTACAAAATTCATCAAAAACATAAATAAATTATAAATTGTAGAAGGTACACTAAAAATGCATTTTGTGGTTAATTTTAGTCACAAGAAAGGGAGTAAAATGCTAAACTACACCTAGATTTATAAAACCCATGGTGACTTAGAGAATACGCTTAAGCAACACCATGAAAGTGATTATTTCAAGCATCTAATCACATCACAAAGCATGATTTCATTTTTGCATAATGATAATAAGCATAAATCAAGTTATCAAGAAATTAAAGCTTCATTACATCACAAGAACATCAACATATATGAGGATAATTATAAGGACTTCTATGGAAATTCACATGACATCTAAATAATTTACCTTTCTACACAATAATGACACTTCACCAAAATATCACATTTGAGAACATAAAATATCAATACAAGAAGACAAATAGTCACACGTGCTAGCAATCATTTAATCAAGAAATGTTGATCTAGAAAAAAATTGGGCTCACAGGTCAAGATAATTTGGTACACCCACTCACAAATTAATAAGAAATTAATATTAAACTGAAGCATATGAGAAAGGGAACACTAAGTTTAGTGCATGAAATCTAGGATCAATAACCTCCTTTCTTAAAGGTACATTAGGATGAAAATTGACAAGGTAAAGAGATTGACTTTCAACCATGAAGGTGAGCTAATCAGACCTCAATCTACATCCTTAGACCCTTAGGAATGGACTCAAAATGACTGGATATGATTAACCTAATTGACTATATGACCTAATACAAAAAAATGCAATATTTCGAAGATGCACAAATTGAAATCACAGTTTGTAGGAAGATCTAAAAATCACTAGAGACTGTGTACCTATCATGCAAAAAAATGGATTTGGCATGTAAAGAGGGACTCAAACGCCTAGGGGAATATGGATCTCTATTATGGGGTCTTCAAACTGTGTTTGGGGTCCTCTTATGCTAGATCTATTTTTTTGTTTTCCATTTGTAGGATTGTCATAATGTTGTCAGATAATTATGTAGATGAGTTTCCATGGCTTGAAAAGGTTTATAACAATAATGGATGATTTTCCTTCAAGATTCCTTCAATATGAGCTTCAAACCTCTAAACTGCACATTCAAAGAGAGGGAAAATGTTGTGCCATATAGGGACTTACCTCAGTCAAACCCAAGTAAGTGTTTCCACTTCCACAATGGTAATGTCAATGATAGAAACGATAATTGAAAGGAAGGAATGATGAAATCAAAAAGTGTTGTAGCTTACCACCCTTCAATGGCTTCCTTGAAGGATTGAAGTCATACACATCTCTTCAAGGACTTTGATCTTGCTTGATTCGATACTTGAATACTTAAGAGACCTACAAAATTGTTAGCCTTCACAAAATAATGACAACATGAATAGACATAAACTTTGACAGTATGTTGGATCTTGAATTTCTGCAATAAAGCTTTAAAATGCTCTTGAATGTTCTCAATATTGTTCACCTCTAGCTTGTTCATTAGTGTTAGATTTGAAATGATGCAATAGATAGGAATTTATATGCAATTGTGCCAATTTCTCATAGATTCAATTCCAAAAGCCAACACTTGAAATTTAAATTTTGAATGTTAAAATACCAACACCAACATATTTAAATTTGGGTTGTTTACTTGATTGTTGATTTAAGCACATAGGTTGGGATTAACCTATATAATCATATTGATCATTTGATTGTTGATTTATCTTTGATTGAAGTATTTATTGTTGAATCTCATAATTTTTGATTGAGGTCATTTATTGATGAGATTATACTTTTGATGAGAGTCATTTATTATTGAGATTATACTCTTGATTGGAGACTTTTGTTGTTGTGATTGTACTCATAAAATAGAATCAATTGATGTTGTGACATTATGTTTATCTGTATGGTTAATTGGTAAGATAGAGTTTCTTTGATATACTTAGTAACAATATCATTTAGATGTGATTTAGGGGGAACACTATTCATCGGGTTAGGATAATCCATGAGAAAGGGGATAACCTTAGAATAGAATACTAATGGTCAATAAAAATAGAGCAATGGTAGTGGTGATTTAGAAGACCTCAATCGAAGTTACTGGGTGATGAATCTTTACCCAAAGTAGTGTTGGTAGTCACTGTCTACACTGTCAGTTCACTGTGTGATCCAATATTATATTCTAGGTTGGGGTAATCATACATGAGGTAATAGACATTATGGTAGCTCTAGATATGTAAGACACATTACTATGCTCAGAAAAGGCTATTTGAAGAATGAGGTTGCAAAACCAATCTCTTCATTGAAAGGAGGTCCATCTTACCAAGTTTTGGTAAAGGTGCAAGGGACAGCAGTAAGTCCATGCTTGGCAGAAAAGAGAAGGGATGATGCTTCTCCTCATGCAGTTGGCGGCCAAGATATGAAAGGAGGACATTTTGGACCATTGGTATTTTTGATTCAAGAATTAGGATGTATTCACCAATATTCGGGACAACTAGAAGGTATGTACCAAGGAAAGGGGACATCTAGAATGTCTACACCAATGCTAGGACATTTGTATTAGTTTGTATTTCTAGTCCATGTAATCTTGTTTAAGCTAAGTATGTAATCATGTGTCCATCTGTATGGAATTGTAATGTGACACATAATCTTGAATATATTTATATAAAGATAAATTATACTTATATTATTGGAATGATTCTTTGATTATGCAATCGAAAGTTTGGGTAAATTTATATTTTAAATGATGCATTTACTATTTAATAGAAAAGAAAAAAATTATGGTTCATAATGCTAGTAGCATAACTATCCACTTCTGGGTAAAACTTAGTAAAATTACTATGTAGAACAATGGGCATGATACACGTGGTATTAGAATTACACGTGGTAAATCTATAAGAGGAGAAATTTAGACAAGAAAGACATATATGCTTCATTAAAAAATGCATTTCTATGTTTAGCACCTTAGGGGAAGTAGTTTTAATAGACGACTTTAATCCAATGACAACTAACAATCGATCTCTACAATTGAGAATTGAAGAAAGAGGGAACAACAATCCATTATGGTTGGAGGAAGGAGAAGGTCAACATTGGGAAAGAGCATCATGAGATGGCAATGAGAGTGTATCACACTTTACGAAAAAATTATTAGGAATTTTTATCTTGTATGGCATGATTATTTGCATGGCATGAAAGGTTTTCCAAATTCAAGTGGTATCACCTACAAAACTTATAATGGTTAAAGTGTCGTGGACTACATAATTTTCTCCCAAAGTTTAATTTTTAGATTGTTGGAGATTGATATCACGAACTGCCCTATTAAGATTAAGTATGATCGTACACCTCTACTTGTTAAAAGCTTGGCATAGTCTAAAAAAGATAGCATGGCAAGTGATCCCACCACATGCAAAATAAAATCCTTTGCAAAGGTAAAATCCTCGTGAATCTAGAAAATTGAGGAATCTTTAGTGTTTCCCTTGAGAAATATTTCCATGAAATAAAGAATAACAAAGGGGAAAAGATATCTAATAAGGCAAGTGGTTGTCTTTGCAATAATTTTTTGATTCCTATAATTCACAAGGCCTTAAGCTCTTTTCAAAGATATCATCCCAAGAAAGGGGTTAGAAACAATTTTCTAACTAACATGTGGTATGATGAAGAATATAAGGATGCCAAGAGATCATGTTGAAAGAGAATGGGATGAACAAATAAAGCAAGAAGAAATATGAGAAATTGGTGCATACAGAAAATTATGTAACAGGAGAAGGAAAGAAGTAATTTCTCTTTGAAAACACAATCTCAAAGGTTTTTGGAAGGAACTACAGTAAAGAAGAAAAAATATTGAAAAAATATAATAGATGTCTAGTGGTTAGAGTATGTGAGGCTCCTTTATGAGGGAATCTCCTCCAATAGTCAACACATCAATGAAGCTCTTCTTAGTAGAAGATATCAAATAAGGAATAAAGAATTCAATAAGTGGTAAAACACATAACATAGATGGGTTGTAGGTTAAATTTTAAAATGGGGAGTTGAGACTGTTGCCCCTCACATCAAAATAATGTTCAATAATGTCACCCAAGATGGCTTTTCAATAGAGTAGACAACTAGTGTTTTCATCCCTCTCTATAAAAGCGGAGATATAAATAACTCATCTAACTACTACACCATTATGGTCAATCGTCTTCTAGGAAATATTTTTGGGAGCATGATAAAATAGAATTATCTTTTTGGGTAGAAAAAGAGGGAATAAGAGAAAAAGGGAAACCTGAATTTAGACCAAGACACTCTACCATCGATCATTGCATCGCCTTTAAACACTTGATTGAAAAAATATGGGACACTCAAGGTGAGAAAGCTTTATGTTGCTTTGTCAATTTTTAAAAATCCTTTGGCACGATGCTTAGAGGAAAATGCTGACATAATGGATGAATTGGATATCCCAAATGAGTATAGAGCTCCAATGTAGACTTTAGGTGTAGGTCAAATCCAAAACCAAAACAAGCAAGGGAATGTCCAAATGTTTTGGTAGCAACATTGGTGTTATCATATTTGAAAATAATAGCAATTGCATTGCATAGATTTCTCAAACATTCCACACAAAATTACTTGCATTCTAGTAGAGAATAATAAATTCAAACTACCATGGTTCTAATAATTCAAACACTAATAGCTAACATATTCTTCAAAATCTACCTTATAAAATTTATTAGAGATCATGTGCTAATATTGGCATAGTGTAATAGTTAAGTTTGTTTTTTTTCATCAAGATTCAAACTCCACTAGAATTTTATTAGTGAGTGTTTATATTGGGGTTGAGGTCCTCCATTTGTGACCCCATTGGCTCATAGCTTTGTGTCAAAAGATTTTACCCTTTTAAAAAAATCATTAGAGGCCCACATGGGCATTATGGAGAGAAAAACTGCATGAATAAGAATAAAAATTACAACACTCTAGCATAGCCACCAAAATTATTAAAGTAAATCCAAAGTGAAAAAAATATCAATTTCGACAATAATACATAATCTGAGCTCAATTTTAACAATAAACTATGCATGATCATAAAATTCACTAAATAAAATATTGAAAATTGGTAACTAGAATAACCATAAGTAAAAATAATAATCAATCATGTTCCTTATTGACAATTAGAAAATTCATCAAAAACATAAATAAATTGTAAATTTAAAAGGTACACTAAAAATGCATTATGTGGTTAATTTTAGTCACAAGCAAGGGAGTAAAATGTTACACTATGTACCTATATTTGCAAAACCCATGGCGACTTAGAAAATATGCTTAAGAAACACTATGAAAGTGATTATTCCAAGTGTCTAATCACATTAGAAAGCATGGGATCATTTTTTTCCTAACCATACTACGCATAAATCAATTTATCAAGAAATTAAAGCTTCATTACATCACAAGAACATCAGCATATATGAAGATAATTACAAGGACTTATGACATGAAATCCAAAGAATTTACCTTTCTACACAAGAATGATACTTCACCAAAATATCACATTTGGGAAAATAAAATTTCAATGCAAGAAGACAAATAGTCACACACTAGCAATCATTTAATCAAGCAACATCGATCTACAAAAAAATTGGGCTCACAAGTCAAGATAATTTGGTACACCCACTCACACATTAATAAATAATTATGATTAATATTAAACATAATGCCATAATTCACCAATCATATGGATAATTCATTAATGCAATAATCACAAGCAAGTTCTTTCATGAATCCTAGGGAAGAATACAATTTGGGGGCATAAGTTATTACCTAAATGATATATTTTAATAATTCAATATTTTACTTTGTTTAAATACATGATTAGTTCACACATAATAACATTCACACTCATGGAAAAATAAATCAATATGTACTTCCTGGGCAAGAATTCGTAGTCACCATACAAAAGTATAAATGAATAATTTTAAATATGAAAAATAAATGATGAGTTATGCCAATCTTACAACATGGTATACACACAACAAGGGTATACAATGTAAGGTTCCTTTAAATAGTGCCTACCATATCAATTTTCCTTGAATTATTGGGCATGTTGTAACAACCCCGGTGTTCTACTCAGTAACATGTAAGAGTTACTGATGAACTCGAGCACCGAGGATCACCTGCAAAACCAAGATTAACCTTCTACGCAAGAGCATCAAGAGGATGAAATGCTGGAATATAGTGCAATAATAGAATGATGATATTATCACACTCAAAATGATACAATATGCATTAGCACTCCCTTGAACTGACCGAGCTAATATGAGCTCATTTGGACTAGATAGGAGGGAGAGGTGAGTGTTGAATATATTGCATAATATGAGCATATAATTCCAAGAGGGGTAATAACTCCCAAATAACCAAATTAGGTGGGAGTTAATCCTACTTGGAAAATGCCAAATAGATGGCATAACCTACTCAGAAGGAGACAAGAGAGTGGTTTTGTGAGATGGAATAAAATGCCAAAAGAGGGTGTGAGACTTAACCACCTAAGTGTGGGTGAGAGTGACACATGTAATCGATGGATTACACCACGTTTCCTCACATGAATCACGTCTAATATAACCTAAGTATGCTTAGTAATGTGTAGGAAAAATAATTATTAAAAAACCTACACTAACACCCCCCCTTAAGCATAGCTTAAGTGGGTGAAAAGACACAAGGATGGGTCCTAGCTACTAGGCCTAATTAGGTACCCATGTACAAAGTAATCTCTCACAACCGGAGAAAAGGAGAAAACCCAATGGGACAAAAATCCTCCCCAAAAGAGAGAATAAAACAAGTTTCCCAACATAAGAAATAATCCCATGCAAGGAAGAAGTCCCCTCCAAAATAGAAAGGATAAGAAAGACTATGTAGCCTTTCCTCAAGTAGTCAACTGTACGAATGGTTGATGCTCAAAACTGGATGTAGAAGATGATCCATGATCGTCAAACAATGTTCCTCCCCTTAGGAAGAAACAAAACCAAAGGTGTATGAAGAATGTCTTCCCATTCCTGAAAGGAATATGAAGGAAGAAGCTCAAAATGTAAGAAGCCTCTAGAAACTACTCATCTATCTCCATGTCAATGCCGAAAGCTGCCACCATTAAATAAGGTGTTCTAGGCCACACTGATGAAGATGACAATCTAGAACCTAGTAGAGATGCATTTAGAACAAGATCCAAAGACTCTAATATCTCCTCTGAAGACAAAGATGCCTCCCTCGAATGTTGCTCAAAAGTATCCACAATCATGTCAAACTGTGATGAATGATCATGCGGAGAATGAACAAGAGGATCTAAAGGTTCCTCCACAACAACTGAAGAAGAATCAACTTCATCAAAGAGAAGATGGATGTCATGAATAGTGTCTCCCAAGTCTAAAATATGAGACTCCATAAACAAACCTGCAATGTTTGTCAAGTAGTCATCCGAAGTAGCTATATCTGGAAGACGATGTGTATCTTGCTGCACTGAATCACAAGAAGCCATGAATGTAGAAACACAAGTATCCTCAAAAGCAACAAGAGATGGAGGAGAAGGGATGTAAGGCTCAATAACTGGATCACATGTGAGAATACCCAAGTTCAAGTAGCCAAAGTTCTCAAAATCAAAGCTCACACTAGGAGTGTGATCAACAACCAAAGGATCAGAACCATCATAAGGTGCAAAGTCTGCAAAGGTGTATAACCGAGATGCATGATCAACTATCCTAGTAGCAATTATCTCTCTACTCTCCAAGTCTCTAATGATAACTGAATCAGGTGTGAATTCCACAGTCTTCCTTGCTCCACCATGAGTGATCTGATAAATGGAAAGAAGATTGTTTGAAAGATGAGGTACACATAAAACATCATTGAAGGTGCCATCCCCAATATCAACAGAACCTTTCCCAATTACATCCATGTATGTATTGTTTCCCATTAGAATAGGTGGCATAACACAAGGCTCAAAAGAAGAGAACATAGACTATATAGAAGCCATATGATGAGAAGCTCCAGAATCTAGGAGCCATCTCCCTGATCCAAGACCTGTAGAGGAACAAAGAGCTTTACCTTTTCATTTACCTACCCCTGTAGCATGGCCTTTTTCCTTATCAGATTCTAAATGTTTTAATTTTTTAGAATTAGAAGAAGAAGCTGAATCAACCATTCGAGAAGGCAAACTGATTTTGTTCTTCTCGAGTAGATGTTTTAGTTCATCAATATCCTTCTTATAACAAGAATGTTCTTCATGTCCACTCCTCTCGCAATATGCACAAGTTGGCTTCTCCTTCTTAGATGAATCCTCTTTTGAAGAGAATTTAGAGGCTACTTTAGAAGTAGATGAAGATTGATCTAAATCTTTATTTCTATCTCCTTGGTTCCTTTGTTTCTTGTTTTGCTTATTAGTGCCTTGTTTTGTAGCCAAGGTATGAGACTTAGAAGATTTAATAATTCCCATTTGAATCAAATTGTCTTGCTCCTTTGTGAGATCAACTACGAACTCACCTAGAGAAGGCATAGTAAATCCTTTTCCTAAGGCTTGAAAGAATACTCAAAATTAGCTGTGAGTCATCCTTTTTAACTCCACATTGCTCCAACTGCAATCTTATGGCATTCAATTTAGTAAATAAATCCTAAATGGTGTCAAAATTGCATGGGCTCAATCCTATGAGCTCATTCTCCAATGAATGTGCTCTCAAATCATCTTGTTTACCAAAGAGATTATTCAAAGTATTTCACACTTCATTTGGTGATTTTGTAGATACAGTATGAAAGTGTAGATTAGGAGATACAACTATGCATAAGGTGCCAAAAGCTTCATCACACTTGTTGAACCATTTAGGCTTTTATTCATCTTTGGTAGGTTCCTTATCAATACCCATTGTTATTCTATACAATTTTAACTTTCTTAAGTGAAGTTCCATTTCATTTTTCCACTCAAAGTAATTGTATGTTGTAAGTAGAGGAACCATTTTATCCATTTTAGATTGTTGTTGTAGTGTGAGAGAAAAATGCAAGAAGAAAAACACAAAGACAACCCCCCTTTTCACTTAGTAAAGAATCCCCCCAACAAAAAATAATTTGGCACTTTATAAATTAGTGCATTTACAATGCTGGAGTTGTTTTCCAGATTTTTACAAGTGTCTAAAATGGACCCAAATACTGAAAGTACAATACAATCTCAAAATCAAAACCTTAGAATAGCACCATCATGTAGCTCTCAGAAAAATATCAACTTAAAAAAAAAAATCACCTTGATCTGAGGTCATATGCGAAAGTTACAACTATTTGAAGTTCGAAAAAAGGTTATTGTCCTTCAGATCTGATGAGAAAACTGAATTTCTGGAAAAATAGGAACACTTGAGAAAAAACTTATTCCACCACTACAAAGCCTGCAAAATTTTAGCCCAAATAAAAAAATTGCACTCAAAAGGCTTCAGTATGGCTGAGAACGGGCCTCCCAAAGTTGACCTTGAAAATCAACAAGCTCAACGAAGAAAGGGTCAAAAAATCCTTATGAACTGATGACATCATGTTGATGTGATGCTAAACATTAGCACACCACTACATTAAATTTGATGGTTAGGAGGGCGTAAAAAATAGAATATGCTTTGCCCGGACAAAATATTCGTTGGCGGGTCAACAACAAGAGAATCTTGGATGATGCTCTGAATATTCACTTTTATTTAGCTTAAGATTGATGTTTTTCTGGACGTCATCGAGGTCGACAGAATCTTCACCAAAAAATGAAATATTCTCTTTTAATCGCCCGAATTTTAATAAGACCACCAACCAGTGATTTTATTTTCGCAGCCTCTTGCTGGTTTTATGAAAATGTCATCGGTATTTTGGTCTGACCACCAACTTTAATTTAATCGCCAAAATTTTAAAGACAACAACCTTTAATTTTTTTGACCGCTGATTGAGGTGAGTGGGGACCACTAAATGGCTTGAAGCCACGTGGCGATTGGTGGCAGGTACGTCTGATACTTGTGGGTATGAAGTAGCTGCAAATTATAGGTACTCTGTAATTTTGCAGAGATTTGCTACATCAGTTTATAAGCCAACAGCGGCTATGTGGGGGTTGTGGGCCACAGACCGCAAGCCACGTGGTGCCTATGGTACCTTTGCGGTATAGCATACCCTGCAGCTGACCCCTGCTCTGCGCAAGCAATACCCTCTAGTATGAATTGCAGAAAATTTCCTTTGTATTTTTTTTTTTGTTTTTTTTATTTGATTTTGATTTTTTCAATTTTTTTTAAAACAAAACTTTAAAAAAATAAAAAAATTTACAACGATCTTTCTTTTATAAAAAAAAATTCAAAAAATTTCAAATGACAAAAAATATAATTTCTTTTCAAAAATTTGTACTGTACTATGCAGACGGTGTTAATGATATCATACAGCATCGAGCTAATACTCCAGCTATCTTCCTTGGTGAATAAATTAAATGATAGCTATAAGCTATTTAATTTATAAGATCTCAAGAGGCGTAATTTATGATGTGTCACTTCGATTTGTTAAAGCAAATAATCATTAAATGTAAAGGCACATCTCTTGTATTAAAGGTCGACCTCCTTCTCTTGGCACGATTTATCTTTTATTGGATATACCTTATTCTGGCCGACTTGTATTAAATAAAAGAAGGCGTCTCTTCAAGATGTATAAATAAGAGATCACTTTCTCATTTGTATTCATTCAAGTTAGAAGAAAAGTTTGATTCATTCAAGTGCGAATTTCATTAAGAGCAGATTGCAAATTTATTTAAGGGCAGAGTTAGATATTGGGAAGTGCAGATTATTATCTACCATTGTATCTTGTGTAGGTGCTGAAGATTGGCCTTGTTATTGGCCTCATTGTAAAGAGAATTGTTGCCTCTATTTATATATACAAGAGAGATCTTTGTTGCTGGGTTTTTCTCCCTCAAGTGGGGGGTTTTCCTAGGGTATTTGTTGTGTTGTTATTGTTTGATTTTGAATTAATTTTCTGTGCATTAATCTATTCATTAAAATTTACATGGTATCAGAGCAGGTTTGAGAGGATCGTGATCAGATTATTGCTAATCAGCATACCCTATTTTTTCACTTATCTACATCAGTCAAGATGGTGAATGGTTTGAAGGTTGAGGATAGACTCGAAGGTGCATCCAACTTCACTTCATGGAGATTTAGGATCATGCTTACCTTGCATGAAAATGACTTGGGTGAGTTCGTGGAGTCTAGCACTTCTAAACCTGAGGAGGAAGAAGAAAACTTGCAGTGGGTAAAGAAAGACATTAAAGCAATGAAAATATTGGTTGATTCCGTCAAGGATCATATTGTTCCTATCATCTCTACGTTGAAAACAGCAAGAGATATGCTCAAAACCTTGGAAGAGATGTACGAAATCAACAATACCAGCCGTGCACTTGCACTAAAGCATCAATTGCATCATGTGAAGATGTCAAATGGTGAATATGTTATTGCATACTTCATGAGGATTTCATATTTAAGAGATCAGCTCTCAACAATCGAACATATGGTTGATGACAAGGACTTGACTATGCTCGCTCTCAATGGGCTACCTTTGTCTTGGGAATCTTACATTCAGGGAATCAGTGCAAGATCGAAATTGCCTAAGCTTGATTGCTTAAGATCTGATTGCATTCAAGAAGAATCAAGGTTGGTGGCAAGAGGCATTGGTCAAAGTTCAAAGAATGAAGACATTCATGTTCTCGCCTCCCATGCTTCAAAGAAGAAAGGAAAAGATGGAAGGAAAGGATTCTTCAAGAGGAATCACGACAAGGGAAACGATGATGCACCTCCATTCAAGAAGAAGAGGGATATGTCCAAGATTCAATGTTTTAGGTGTGATAAGTTTGGGCACTTCACCAAGTATTGCCCAACTAGACCTAAGCAACAAGTTACCATTGCGGATTTTGATGATGTTTCTCCACAAAAGGATTCAAGTGAATATTTGTTCTATTCGGCATTATCAAGTAGTGTACCTTCTGACACCAACACTTGGATAATCGACAGTGGTGCTTCACGACACATCACCGGCTTTAAGGAGCACCTATCAAGTTTGATGGAAAAGGAGTCTTCTGAACAAGTCATCATTGGAGATGATGCTAGCTACTCCGTGAAAGGAATTGGGACCTCTATACTTCATTTGGATTCTAGCATCTCACTTTAGTTGGGTAATGTTCTTTATGTTCCCAGAATCAAGCGCAATCCTATTTCTATTTCAGCTTTGGAAGATAAAGGATATCAAGTTGCCTTCTCCAAAGGCAAAGTTCTAGTGTGGATGGAGAACTCTAGCTTCAAGGATGCTCAAGTTATTGGAGTTAGACATGAAAACCTTTACAAGGTCTACACACGTTCTTTACATGCTTTGGTTCATGACTCTTCAAGTCTATGTGATCTTTGGCATCGGAGATTGGCTCACCTACACTTCCGAGCCTTACCTATCATAGAGAAGATGGTGTCGGGCTTTCTTAAGTTCAACCAAGAGCACGAAGGTACTTGCAAGGGCTGCGCATTGGGTAAGAATATAAAATCCCCTTTTCATAGTAGAGAAAATAGATCTAAGTGTATTTTAGACCTTATTCATTCTGATTTATGTGGTCCTATGTCTGTTTCGTCTTTGAGTGGATTCTTGTATTATGTTTTGTTTATTGATGATCACTTTAGGAAGACTTGGATTTATTTTTTGAAAACGAAAGAGTCTGAGGAAGTGTTGGATAGGTTTAAAGAGTTTAAAGCCTTGGTAGAAATTATTTCTGGTAAAAGAATTAAGGTCCTCAAATCTGACAATGGTGGAGAATACACCTCTGGTAGTTTTCAGAATTTTTGTATTGATGCAGGGATTAAGAGGGAGTTTTGTGTTCCCTATAATCCTCAACAAAATGGTGTTGCAGAAAGAAAGAGCAGGACAATCGTGGAAGTAGCAAAGGCCATGATTCATGATCAAGACTTGCAAACCTTCTTATGGGCAGAAGCTTCCAGGACAGCTATATATGTTCAAATTAGAAGTCCTCATAAGATCTTGGAGAATATGACTCCAGAAGAAGCCTTTACAGGAAAGAAGCCTGAAGTTAGTCACTTGAGGATCTTTGGATGTCCTATCTATATTCATGTTCCCAAGGAAAAGAGAACCAAGTTGGAGCCTTCTGGCAAGAAGGGAATATTTGTGGGCTACAGTGAGACATCAAAAGCCTACAAAATTTACATTACAGGTCAGAAGTTGTTCGATATCAGTAGGGATGTCACATTCGAGGAAGATGTTGCATTCAGGAGATCTAGGGGGATTCATATGGAGATTGATAATGAAGAGTCTCCTCAGGATATGGAAGTTGACCATACTCCTGAGATTTAGAGGGAGACTTCAGAACCAAAAGAAGATATTGATCTTGTTGAACCCTTGGAACCTACTGATGGGCCTACTGACATTGTTATTGGGAGAAAGAGATCTCTATGGGCTAGGCATACTATGCAAGAGGCTGAAAGTTTTGTAGCTCCTAGAGGCACATTCAAAGAAAGCAAAAGGCCACATAAGTTCTCCAGTTATGTTGCCTTGATGAGTCGAATTATAGAATCTGAGCCTACTTGTGTTGAGGAAGCATCTAGTCATCAGGTTTGGAGAGATGCTATGACAGAGGAGTATTAGTCAATTCTTAAGAATGATGTTTGAGATATTGTTCCTAGACCCGAGGGCAAGTCTGTGGTATCTTCTAAATGGCTATTCAAGATTAAGCATGCAGCAGATGGGAGCATTGAGAAGTACAAAGCAAGATTTGTGGCTCGTGGGTTTTCTCGAAAAGAGGGAGTTGATTACAAAGAAACCTTTGCTCCTATTGCTTGCTATACTTCTGTCAGAACCATCATTGCTATTGCTGCATCTAAAGGATGCAAGATTCACCAGATGGACATGAAGATAGCCTTTCTCAATGGGGTGATTGAGGAAGAAGTTTATATAGAGCAACCTGATGGATTTGAGGTTCATGAAAAGGAGTCACATGTTTGCAAACTGAAGAAGGCCTTGTATGGTCTTAAGCAGGCTCCTCGTGCTTGGTACGAAAGAATTGATCGTTACCTGTCAAGCTTCGGTTTCTTGAAGAATGATGCTGATTCGAATCTCTATTTCAAGGTAATCAATGGTGAAGCATTAATTTTGGTTTTATATGTTGATGGTTTGATCCTTACTGGAGAAGATCACCTGATTCTTGAGTGTAAGAAAGAGTTGACCTCTGAATTTGAGATGAAGGACCTTGGGCTCATGCATTACTTCCTTGGCCTAGAAGTCTAGCAGAAACCAAATGAGATGATTCTAAGTCAAGGGAAGTACACCATTGATATACTTAAGAGATTTGGCATGATGGATTGCAAATCCATGTCCACACCTATGGAGACCAACTTACATAAGTTGAAGGAGGTTGCAGCTAATTCAGACTTGGTGGTTCCTACCTTGTATAGACAGCTAATTGGATCCTTGATGTATCTAGTTAACGCTAGACCTGACATTTGCTATGCAGTGAGTGCACTTAGCTAGTTTCCGAGACAAATACATCTTGTTGCAACTAAACAAATCTTGAGATACTTGTGTGGCACAGTTGGATATGGGTTGAGGTATTCTTCAAATGCAAACCTGGAGTTACATGGTTTTACTAATTCTGATTGGGCAGTTTGTGTCACAGATTGGAAGAGCACCTCTAGTTGTTGCTTCAGTTTGGGTTCTGCTACGATTTCCTGGTGCAGCAGGAAGCAATCATTTGTAGCATTGAGTACAGCAAAGGCAAAGTATATTGCAGCTTGTATGGCAACTTGGGAAGCAGTATGGCTTCGTAAGCTCCTTGCAGGATTGTTTGGACAATCAATGGAGCCTACTATCATTCATTGTCATAATCAGAGTTGTGTAAAGCTTTATGTCAATCCTGTGTTTCATGACAGAACCAAGCATGTTGAGATCAAGTACCACTACATTAGGGATATGGTACTGAGAAAGGCTATACAGTTGAGGTACATCAGCACCGATGAGCAGACGGTAGATATTCTCACCAAGCCTCTCGCCAGGATAAAGTTTGTGTACTTTTGAGATAAGCTTAGTATGGTGGAAAATATAGACTTGACTGAGTAAGAGTCTCAGTATCAGTGAGCCTTGTTTAATGCATTTTTCTCTGAGACGGAGAAATTTGAGGTGCAAGCCCTTGTTAATGCATTTTTCTCTGAGACGGAGAAATTTGAGGTGTAAGCCCTTGTTGATGCATTTTCCTCTAAGACAGAGGAATTTGAGGTGAAAGCCCTTATTTCCACCCTCTGAGCCTAAGTCATGGTGGATGTCATGTGTGTGACTCCATGACACATCTTGTACTTGTGAAAGTCACGTTGAGGTGACAGCATCATGCAAGTGATGAACACTCGTACTTACCATAGTTTGGTTGTAGCCATTATGGTTGATATCGTGTTGAGGCGATATCTAATATCACGTTGAGGTGATATTCTTCTTTTCACATCTGGTTGTAGCCAATGTGATGGACATCATGTTGAGGTGATTTGTTTTGAGCAGCTGGATGTATTCTCTCTAGCTGAGAGGGAGTGTTAATGATATCATACAGCATCGAGCTAATACTCCAGCTATCTTCCTTGGTGAATAAATTAAATGATAGCTATAAGCTATTTAATTTATAAGATCTCAAGAAGCGTAATTTATGATGTGTCACTTCGATTTGTTAAAGCAAATAATCATTAAATGTAAAGGCACGTCTCTTGTATTAAAGGCCGACCTCCTCTTGGCACAATTTATCTTTTATTGGATATACCTTATTCTGGCCAACTTGTATTAAATAAAAGAAGGCGTCTCTTCAAGATGTATAAATAAGAGATCACTTTCTCATTTGTATTCATTCAAGTTAGAAGAAAAGTTTGATTCATTCAAGTGTGAATTTCATTAAGAGCAAATTGCGAATTTATTCAAGGGCAGAGTTAGATATTGGGAAGTGCAGATTATTATCTACCATTGCATCTTGTGTAGGTGTTGAAGATTGGCCTTTTTATTGGCCTCGTTGTAAAGAGAGTTGTTGCCTCTACTTATATATACAAGAGAGATCTTTGTTGTTGGGTTTTTCTCCCTCAAGTGGAGGGTTTTCCCAGGGTATCTGTTGTGTTGTTATTGTCTGATTTTGAATTAATTTTCTGTACATTAATTTGTTCATTAAAATTTATAGACGAAGGCTGTATGATCCATACCGAAGATTCTCTTGCAAGATTCCTTGATCCCTCTTGCAATGCGTGCAAGGGGTACTTGTGATTTTTTTTGCCCCAAATTCATCTTTGTCCAAATTGGACAAATTATATATGAAAATGAGGGTTTTTGGGCCTTCTGGATACGATGGGGTAGTCCATTTTGGCTCAAAATTCTCCTAGCGAAATCTCAATGCTAAATTCTCCCAAATTCAAGAAGGATCTTGTAGATCTAAACACTCAGATACCATGTAAGAGTTGTTGATGAACTCGAGCACCTAGGATCACCTGCAAAACCAAGATTAACCTTCTATGCGAGAGCAGCAAGAGGATGAAATGATGGAATATGGTGCAATAACAAAATGATGATATTATCACACTCAAAATGATACAATATGCATCAACACTCCCTTGAACTGACCGAGCTGATATGAGCTCATCTGGGCTACATAGGAGGGAGACCTGTGAGTGCTGAATATATAGCATAATATGAGCATATAATTCCAAGAGGGGTAATAACTCCCAAATAACCAAATTAGGCGCGAGTTATGCCTACTTGGAAAATTCCAAATAGGTGGCATAACCTACTCAGAAGGAGACAAGAGGGTGGTTTTGTGAGGTGGCATGAAATTCCAAAGGAGGGTGTGAGACTCAACCACCTAAGTGTGGGTGAGAGTGACACATGCAATTGATCGATTATTCCATGTGTCCTCACATGAACCACATCTCATATAACCTAAGTATGCTTAATAATGTGTAGGAAAAATAAATATTAAAAAACCTACACTAACATAACATTCCAAATATTTCACCTTAATTGAATAAACCATGATGCCAAACACATAGCAATAAAAAAATTTCCATTAAATTACATGTACATTTGAAATAATACTATTCCCAAACTTCCATTGTAATTTCACAAATCTTTCCATAACATAGAAGTCATATTGAATGAACTCAAGTTTATCATTCAATATTATATCCTTCCATATAAATGGGTACATGATGCATACATAACTCTTCTGAGCTTCATCTGGCAATAGATATACAAACTGATCTTGATGCCACCACAATGGTGCATACCTTATGGATGTACTTGGTTGTAGGTGCATATACTCCAGCTATCCCCAATGTTGGCACAACATCCACAAACCTCGACCACCAACTGATGAGGAGAAGCATCACTCAAGCATTTTTTTGCCAACCACGAACTGAAATGTGGTCCCCTGCACATCTACCTTGTAGGTGAGATGGCCCTACCCTTCGACAAAGAGATTGGTTGGTAAACCCCATAACAATAGCTTATATGAACTTAGTGTTGTGTCTTACAAACTAGAATCTAATCATATGATCGTACCTCCTACAAGTATGAAAATCTTGAACTAGACTACATAAATAGAACACAGTGAACTGACAGTGTAAATAGTGGCAACTTACACTACTTTGGCCAAAGTATTCTCACCCAGTACTTTGAGTGATAGTCTTCCTATTCACATACACTTTTATAGCTTGGTTTAGATTATGACCGTTTGTATACTATGCTTAGGTAATTTCCTCCAATGTGTAATCTTTGAACCTAGAAATAACCTACTCTCCCTTTTTCCCAAAATACAATGGTATCTCTACCAATTAAACCTAAGCATAAGTTACCCCTTCAATGGACATTCCTATCCTAGGTATAACATATGAGCTTTTCTAGTCTACAAATTAACTTTGCATAGACAAGCTATTCACTTCAAAAAGACGATCTAGTCCCAAGTATGACTTTATAATCTAGAGTATGGCTACATAAGCCTCATTATAATCATAGATTAAATATTCATATATATTTGGCTCCCTTCAGTAATATATCACATCAATAAGTGATTCTCATCAAGAGTATAATCACATCAATGAATGACCTCAATTGAAGAATAATCATATCAATCTAGATGATTCCATTCGAGACTGTATTCTCCTTAATTAAAAGGGTTTAAACAAAGAGTCTACTCTTGTTAATACTATTACTTCTTATTAAGAGTGTAATGAAACTAGTCAAGTACCAACTCTAACTTACTAGGTATTTCCCACCTACGTTCCAAATATATAGAATTCCATAAACTCAAGTGATTTGGCTTAATCACAAAGGTGAGTTTTAACCTTGATACATCCTAATCTTAGGATATAGCCATCAAATAATGACTAATTCATTTATATAGGTTACCCTAACCCTATATGTTCCAATCAAGACCAATTGAACAACTCAACCAAGTAGGCTATTCCCAACCATAGGTTTTAATGAGAAGTCAAGTATAAATTCCAACCTAGTAGGTAAAGCTTTACCTGAGGTCTCATTCTTTAATCAAATAATACTTCTCAACCCTAATAGGTTAATCTAAACCTAGGGTTCCATTCAAGAGTATAGGATGATCAAGTGATCATTCACATAAAGATATTTGATGTGGTTTGCATAACGTCACATCATATCTTTCATACCTTCCCTTTTGTAATGCTAACCCTATCATTCCCAAGGTTTCCTAGCATAACTAGATAACAGTTCCAAGCTACTTCATGACATTGACATATTTCACATTATACATGTAGTCTAAACTATCTATGTATAGAACATCCATATCTAATTCTCGTATAGGTATTTAGGAGTATTAAGACACTTCCCTTATTCGTATTTTTTCATTTCTAGTATGTAATACCAATGACAACCAAACAATCCTATTATGGAGTATATACAAACACTTTTATAGAAAATCCTAAAGTAGCTTCATTTCCTTTCCAAAGAAAATGTTATGATTTCCTAATGCATGTATTCTCAAGCAGTTCAAACAAAGCATTCAAACTCATTCTTTCATAAATAAAGACAAATAAGAGAAGACTAGATCCTCATGCCTATAATACGCTTAACCAATTGACGTACTTGACACACACCTTCCAACAACAACTTCCTAGCTTCACTTCACTCTCTCAAAGAAATACTTCACTATGACTCCTTTCTCAAGATAACAATATGCACTCACAAAGTAATTCACAGCTCTCACATAAATACTTGCAACTCTCAAAATTTACAGCTCTTAGAATAATTGCAGTAAAATAGGTTTGTAGAGAAATGTGTCCCAAATGAGAGAACTAGCCTCTCTATTTATATAGAAAATGGAGACTTTGTAGCCTATAGAAAAGGTATGTTAATTGAAAGCTCTCTCCATGCAAGTCGACTCATAACACACAACTAAAAGGTGGTAGCAAACTAAGTGTAAACTCAACACAAAATGCTATAGATCGACCCTTCTATTTGATAGCAACAAAAGATTGATTCAAAGGTGAAAATGCCTAAATGATGATAGTCGAATTGCAACCAAATGGACTTCTACAGAAAATAGAACTTCATAATTTGGCGCCATGTATGCAGCCAACTCCCTATTACTTTGGCGTGGTTATTCTCATTGAAACAATCTTTCTACATTGACTGAGTCATAGCTTTACTGAACAATAGAGGAAAGAGGAGTCGTTCCTCTTTAATAGCATTTAAAAATGTACTTTGACCGATTCGTTGCTTTATTGTTTAATTTCCTATTGTCATGCATTCATAATACTTTATGAAGTTATCTTTATATTCATCGCTTTACTTCATAGATATATGCATTCACAACTTGGAGTAAATCGTTGTTCAAATAATAAAGATTCATTCATAATCATCGACTATGGTTTGCTTCCCAATCATTATGTATTGTTGCACAATACTTTTGCATATAAATTAGCATCTATCTTATATGATTATATGTATTATTCGGCCTATAATAATTGCATAATACACTCACACACACACACACAATTCAACCTCTATTTGATACCAAGTATAAATAGATATATACACTATATATATATATATATATTTATATATTTATATATTTATATATGTATATATATATATGTACATATACATATATATATTTAATCAACAAATAGCATCAACACTAGATTTATATATATGTATATGTATATATATTGATATGTACATATATCCCATGTCAAACAAGTTTGTATACATTCGATATATAAATGAATATGATCAAGTTGACATTCACATATTAATCATATCAACTGTATATATATATATCACCAACAATAACATATTCAAAATGATACTTAGATATATATATATTTATCTCGCGCTATATCATGTGCTATACATTTATAATAATCAGCCTTCATTTATCAAATGAACCAGCCTTATATATGAAAGCACACTATATATTATATATATGTAGTACCTATATATATATATATATACTCCTCAATATAAGTATTAATGCTTACGTACAAATATGTATATGTATATATATATATGTGCACACTCACATATATATAAATTCCATAGTGACACGATGACCAAATAGTCCATTTGATACTCGAATGACTATGACCATATGGTTATGTCCTCATATAACATCGTATTAACATCTTTATACATATATGCATAATCATACATATGTTAACATACTAGTATGGACATCCCATTATATTCGGAATACACATATATCGACATGTGCATATATATGCATATAGACATATGCCTCAAACATTCATTCATCTATTCAATCAAGCATAGTAACATAAGGAAGAACTCGTAAGCTCCAAACACATAAACATCATCCAGGAATGCACTCAACAGTAATCAAGACCCTTACTAGTGCAAACACATCATGCTAAGGATGTTTTACCAAGTCCCAACACTATGACTTGACTCAACCATTCTACTGTGAGTGTGTGTGTAAGCTCAAATAGGTTTCATTTAGGGTTATCTGACCAATCACTTCTCTTGAGTAATACTTCCCCTCCACCTGGAGGATTTGAACCTATCCCTGCAACCAGCTTAGCCCATTTGCAATGGTAGTTAGACGTTCATAATAAATCCATATGCATCATAAACTTAAGCATATTCATATAGAAATCATTGTAAACATATTTATTCTTTCAAACCCATATTAAGCATTTACCAACACTTTTACATAATACCTATTTCAATATTCCATTCTTTTAGCAAGCATATCAAAATAATGATTGCATTTACCACCCAATTTACCCGTGAATGTAAAAGGAAATTAGTAATAACAAGACAAGGTGTGACACATGTGAACACACGCATCATCTCTTTCACAACCAAATGTATAACTCACAGATAGTTCACAAGGAAAAATCAAAAACTATGAACGTTTAAATTTCTTCATCATACAAAGTTTTCTACATCCACACTATCAAAATTGGTTCTAATAAAACCAATATAATCCCATAAATTATAATATAACAATCAGACATCAAACTGAGGTTTTTTCCAATAATTCTAAACATCAAGAATGTAATTCACATAAAAGACACTTCTAGGAAACCACAAGTGTCAAACTAATCCCACATTAATGTATCCCTATAGTACACATGTGCAAGGAAAAGACATCAAGAAAAAAATGCATTCTACTCATAGTGCACACCCACACAAGGAACCCACACATGCTCAAACACAATGAGAAAAAAAACAACTCAAAGAACCTAGTGCTACAACTAAGATTTAATACCAAATTTAATGCACCAAGATTTTATTGAAGATATCAATATATAAAATATGTACCCAAAGACTAATTGATACAAAAGTAGCATTAAGAAAGTCACATAACACTATTGCATGGCTAATGTGTGTTGACAACATATGATGACACACTTGATATGCACATCAACACACAATGCATAGTGACACAAGAATAAGGCCTAACTCTACCCTAGGAAAAACAACAAGAGGGTTAGATATGACCGAGGATAATGGAAAGATTGATCAAGAGGGACAAAGAACAAGGGGGTTAGATAAAATCACAAGCCAAGACCCAATTCATCAAATTACACCCATTACTAATGAAGTCATTAGTTAAAATATAAAATGAAACTAAACAAGAAATGTAATAAAAAAAATGAAATCTAATCTACTTTTTACTTCACCTAATGATTGCTAACCATCAATCCATTATTGACATTGTGAGATTAAGCCTTTAAGATATGTGGATTGCTCATGCTAGAAGCATAAAACAATTATGCAAAATCTTGAAAGATTAATGGCTATGGATGCTAGATCACTATGAAGCTCATTTTCCAAAGATAAATGTCCTTTGAATGAGGTATAAATGCTTGTTTTATAGATCTCAAAATATTCGATTGATGATTGAGATTGAAAGTTCAAATCAATGGTTGTGAGTGGTTGAAGGATGGAGAGGCCATGCATGTTGAGGAAGAGTTCAGTCAATTGGAGCTCTTAACTTTATTGTAGGAAGATATTTTGAGATATTTTTAGAGGAGGGATATTTAAAATTGAATTTGGAATATTCCTTTTTGAGAGGGAATGTAATTCATTTAATTGTGGAAGAAAATTAGTTAATTAAATAATTAGGAAATTATTTAATGATGTGGGAGAAGAAAAGAATAGTAATGTTTAATTAAATAAATACAAATTATTTTAATTAGGTGAATGTGAAGAAAATTAAAAACTAATTAAATAGGAAAAATGATTTAATTAATTATATAATTAAAAATTATTTAATTAAAGGTGGGTAAAGGGAAAAATGATGAATTAATCAAATAATTAAAATTATTTAATTAAAAAAGGAATATATATCAATTTAATAAAATAATAAAAAAATATTTTATTAAATGTGATGAAAGGGGATGATGAGTGATAATCATGAAAATGATGAATTAGAGGAATGTGTAATGCATTAGACATTTTTAGGTGTGTACATTTTGCCTCTCTTTGAGACAATGCATGTATGTTATATTGTTTCAAAGACATGCTACTGATTTGGAAAAAAAAAAATAATAATGATGATGATGTTACATTGTGCCCTAGAAGATGAAGGATTGATGGGATGGTGGGTCAGTGCAGGATCATGGGGGGGAAAACTAGGCCCCTAAGTGGCAATAAAAATTTAGAAAGACAAAGTTACGCAACTTGACATAAAAATTGAATAAGCTATTAACATAATTTGGAAAATATGTAAAAACATAATTTGTAGCAAATTGAATGTAGTTTCTAAGTTACTAGTTCTGTTTTGGAAAAAAGTAAATCTATTTTGTGAAATTTTGAAATTTCAATGTAGTAGTACTAAATTTTTAGGAAAAAAATAAAAAGCAGGTGTTTTTCCGGCCACCCTAATGGGGAGAAAAAATAAATATTTTATTCTAAATATTTCACTATAAGTAGAGGAAACATTCTTGGATGTGACACATTTTTTTTAATTTATTTGCATGTAAATATTTAGTTATGAATTTTCTAGTAGGAATTTTTAAAAATAATAAAAAGCCATATGTCCGGCCAGCCTAACTTGGTCAAAAAATTATGAAATTTATTTTTTTATTTTTTTAAAACTATAGTTTGTGAAGAATAGTGTGTGACACATCTTAAATGGATTCAAAAAATGTTTAATCGTTTAAAAGTTATAGATGTTTTTCAATCAGTCTGTCAATCTTTTGGATTCTAACATGAGGACTATATTTCTAGAGGAAGTAGTCTTGAGGATCAAGAGAACATTGGGAAGACTAGTTTGGGTAGAGATGATAAGTTTCAATGGGTTAAAATGAAGAGATTGCATCCTAGTAATGATTAAGCCTAAATCCCTAAGATTGGGATTCACAGCTTAAAAGACAAGACAATAAAGAAAGAAGATTATGCTAAGGGGTATGCTAAGGGGTAGATCCATGGGGTTAGGGTTCCTCTTGATAAGAGAAAAATGAAAGATGACAATGTGTAAGATATTCATAAAAATATTAAGAGATTGCAAGTTAAAGATAAAGCAAACTTGGCTAACAAATCCTTTTTGAGCCCTTAGTGGGAGAAACCTTTCTAGCCATTCTAGATCCTTATCTTATTTTGCCTAATGAGTTTTTTCTCTTATGTAGAATTTATATTTTTAATAAAAATATAAAGTTTTTAATATAATGAAAAAACTAATCGATACCCAACGTTCCCATACTATGTGGTTCTTTTTGGAAATAAAATACTTAATATGATATTTTTTTTTAAATTGAGAAAGAGATGGAGGGTAAAACATAGCTATGGATGGAGGAAAAAATATTACATTTTAGAATTGAAAGGCCTTGCATCATATAAAAATGATGGGAAATAACCATAATGGGCTAAGAGAAAAATATATGATCATGGTTGTAGAATTGGAGCTATGAAGGGAGGAATATAACAATAAGTTGGTGTTGATTGAAAAAGATTTGAATAGTATGAAGGAAAATAGAAATAAGGTCATTCAAGTTAGTGAATTTACTTTATAGAACACTTCCATGCAAATGAAAATGCTTTTTAAAAAACTCAAAATAGTGCTTAAGGCTTAGAAGCTAGTAATTTTAGGAAATAAAAGTTGTGAAAGACGGATCTAGTGCAAGAAACTAGAAGTACTAGGAAGACAATCAATGAGGGGGAAATAAATAATTTTCTAACTTCTATAGCTACATGAAATATTTTATCAATAGGAGCCTAATACCATAGAAAGTATTTGAAATCTTTTGGGTTTGGGGTTTTTTATTTCTTGTTGGTTTTATGGTTTGACTTTTAGCATGACTACCTTTTCCTATTATTTTTCTAAATTTTTCATATTTTATTATTAGTTGCAAATGGTTTTAGGGACTCTTCCTATTTTACCCTTTCAAATAAAATAATATTCATGGTTTTGTTTTGCACTAACAAGGAAATTAGTGGTAATGAATCAATACTCATAGATAGTTTACATATAATAACCATGCATCTTTTGTATAACAGTTTGAGAATTGAAAAAAATCAATCCAAATGTGAGAGATATTAAGAGGAAAATTTTGGATCCCACTATCATATATAATGGTTGAAACCTAGACTAGCTATTACATGAAAAGCCTTAATGTTTAGTTCTCAAGCTTCTAAGTGGAAAAGTTGCTCTATATTTTAAAATTTCTCACTCTAAGAACCTACAAATTTAATTTAATATAAGATTTTTAGTCGCTAATTATGCATAACATTCACTAAAATATTTATTCAAACATTTTGATAGAATATTTTATTCTCATAAAATACAATAAGATTATGTCCTAAAATCATTAAGACATATCTATGTCACACCTAATATGGGATATGATCTACTCACCTTCTCTACATTACATCTCCGATGATAAATTCTTATAATATCATTCAATAAATGGACAATACCATTCATTCTATTATATTTTAATAATATAAACTCAATCCAACCAATATTTACACTTTGAAGATAGCAATAGTTCAACTACTATATCCATGAACATGTGAAATTCAAGTGACATCATTTTATTTTAAAAATGAATCATGATAGTCTTATACACATACCAAAGTTTAAAATCAAAACATTCCTAAAAAAATTTAAAATGAAGTTTAAATTATAGTCAAGAATTGAAAGATGTTAAAACTAACATAAAATATTTAAAAAATATATTCTTCTTGTATAAAGAAACTTAAGTTACTAATGACCTATCAACCAAATTATAACACTTGTTTATAAAAAAATAAAGTTCTAATGAGCACACCAATAAAAATAACATTTGTGTTAGCTTGAAAATTTTACCTACTTAATGAAATAAAAATAAAAATTTTAGCTTGTGTAGATTCTTCTTTGGCTATATCATTACTTTGAGAAATACCTTTGATTCCATTTTTCTAAAAGAACATAGTTCAAATATAGTGCATTCTTGTTTATAGAAGTACTTGTAAAGCTTACAAAGACATCAATCCTTTCCTTCTATGGAATAAGAATTTTAGAACAAGGATTTCCCTTAGCTAACAATCTCCATAGTGATCTAGGTGATCACACAATAGTATGTCCCCTCTTTTTGGTTAAGTCGGACATTAAAATTACTATTTTTAACCAACATTTCACCTTCTTTCATCTATAGAAACTAACTATTAATAATTTCAAAATGATATGTAATTTTTTAATTTTCATTTATAGATTCTAAATATATAATTATTTAAATTAAAAAATAATAATTTGAATAATTTTGATTTTATTTTTAATAACTAATTTTTTATAGTTAACAATATTTTTAAAAGGTGGCATTTATTCAATAGGGCAACTTCTTTTAGGAAAAAGATAAAATTATAAATTCTTAACCACATATCAGTAACACCAATATCTATTGCACACATATGTGTTCATAGGTTTTTGTTGTATATATTATTTATAATTTTTTTTATGAGATTAATTATAATATAGTAATAATTTTATTCCATAGAAAATAACCCTTTGTTGCCAACAAAAAAATGCCATCATACGTGATGTGTAGTTGTTTTTGATATTTTTCGCTATTTTTTTTTCATATGTGGAATAGATGCCTTCATATTTAATGAAAAACCTATTCTCTAGAAAATAAAAAATTATATAATATTCAAATTAAATATGTTCAAAATTATACTATCTGAAAAGATTACTTTAATGGATACGATCCTATAAATTATCCTGTCATGTTGATTAATTTTTCTAGTTTAACCCAAAGTTTGAAACAAAAATAAGATGAGGAAAGTATGAGGACCAACGTGGGAAGGTCATTCCAAGGACTTTCATTTGTGGGAAACTACAAAACGATGTCCTCTACGTAGCTCAAATGGTAATTAAAAAATACTATCATTCACCTTATAATTTTTTGAAATAGAAATTAAATTTTCTCTTTTGAATGAACATTTAACTTTTTTTGAAAATAACCATTGAATGAAGGTTCTTGCTTAGAAGTTTCTTCTCTTACATCCATGCAATTTTCTAATGTCCCACAAGTGGGACACACTATTGTGGGTCTACCTATCTCCTATGATTACTTAGAAAGAAAAAAAATTCTAGAAGGATTTTATCATTTCAAATCTTTTCTCGAAAGCTACTGGAAATTAGATATGTTTCCTTAACTTTATGGCCAAATATGGGATTTGTGTTCAATATTATGGATCATCTCAAATTATTATGGGATATCATCCTTCAAAAAAGGTTCAGAAGATGAGTCATAATTCCCTTCTTTTGCACGCTCGCATTCTGGGAGGAGTCAATCTTGCAATTTTTTCATCAATTTGTTGTTATTTCATCACCAAGATGCCGCCACGTCGATGGGGAGGTCGAAGAGGTAAGGATTTTTTTTGTTGTGAATTTCTTACATTTAGGTTGTTTTTTATATTCATTTATTGAATTTGTAGGAGATGATAATGATCCTAGAAACCCTCTTCAAAACCCTCCTGAAAATCCTCAACAACCATAGCAACAACAACATGAACAAAATCCTCAAGTTCAACAACCACAAGAACAATCTCCTCCACCAATCCCTCAACATCCTCCTGGTACTCAACAAAATTTAATGAGTGAAATTGAAAACAATAAAAAACAAATTGAGTTAATGATGAGGTTGAACGATACAAACGGTTCAACCATGGAAAGAAAAACACTTGCAAATTCACTTAAAGAAATTTTAAAACATGTAGATGCAATCAACAAACAATTAAGTGATTGGCAAGATAGGAGGTAGGCGGCTAGGAATTTTCACAAAGATAAATTATCATATAAAGATGTAAAAGATCTAAAAATTACAAAATTAGATTTGTGCCCATTATTCACCGACCCACATACAAATCAAAATATTAGCCTCAATGTGAAGAGGTTTCCTATCCATTGGTGCTACCACCAACAGATATGAACGTTTTTTGGGATAGGTGGTACATGGTTTTTTATTACCCACCATGCAACAATTGTGAAGTCCCACAATATTTCCTGAGGAAACTATACTGTGAGTTCATCTTGAACAAAATCTTGAATTATTTTGATATGAGGGACTTCCAAGGGAGAGGTGGGGGGTCGGCTCAAGATAGACTCAGTGCACAACAGGATCCTAGGCAACAAGCGAGACGACCTCTCACTAGGCTGCCTCATGAGCACATCGTTATCCCTTCCATCGTGAAGGAGAGTGCCAAGGTAGACACTTTGCAAGCCATCGGCTCTTTGACCCAGAGTGTCATCCAGAATGCCAACCCTATACTACAGTACCATCCAAGGAAGTCTTCAAGTGGTGGTCTTCGATCCCATTTGTGTTAGGCTTGTAGGGCAACTTGTTCATATGAACCCACCGACACTCGGGAGGCTACTATGCAGGATACATCTATAGCTATGGAGATGGTGAGGGCAGCTGACATTTTGAATGAGGCTTATGGTATAGATACTTAGGTAAATGTTAGCATGTTCATTGAATTTAATTTATTAAATTTCAATTTTGAAATGCAGGATTAACTAATTTAGTTTTATGATTTTAATAAAATTTTAGGGTCACAGTGTTGATACTGGATACACCAGCCCTACACATGCTTATTACTCCACTGCATCTACCATTGAGGTATGTAACTAGTAAACAATTATAAATTTATTACATGTTAATAGCATTGTTATATGAATGGTATTCTAATATCTGATTTTGGATGTTGAATAGGCTTATATTGGAGGTTTCGAGGGAACACCTCCCAGTGCCAGTGGATTTAGACAAGCCTACACACAGGTAATAGAATAAAGAGTTTAACTAATGAATTTTACTTAATAGATTTGTGTAGTTTATATTCATATCGTTGATTACATTGCATTGCACATCTTTCAAACTCAAAGCATTACTTCACATTCCATAACTAATAACTAGATGTTGATAGATGACAAAATTTCAACTACAATATAGTTGTTTAGAAAGTCAACATAAGCAGTGATGCAATTACTTCACATAGCATAAGTAATAAGAAGGAGCAGCTTCCAATTGCATTTGCTTTTCATGGCATTCCATGCGACCATTTTTTACTAAGACATTTTTTCAAACAGTTCACTACCTTGTCTATGCTATGGATGCTTGGAAGAAATATATGAAAGAATAATAGTAAGCAATATCATAAACAAGGAAATAAGTTGTTTAAAAAAATGGTTCAAAGAAATGTGGTCCCATCACCATGAGACCCAATTTCTTTGAGGCATTTTTCCAAATAGCTCACTGCCTTTTCTATGCTATCACATTTTCCATACATGTCTACCAAAGCATTTTATCAAACAGTTCATTTCCTTGCTACTATGGCTAAAATCCTAAAAAAGGTGCTTTCCAACAAACTATGTGTTAGTGTAGGTTTTTTAATATTATTTTTCCTACACATTATTAAGCATACCTTAGGTTATAGGAGACGTGGTTCATGTGAGGACATGTGGCGTAATCCATCAATTACATGTGTCGATCTCACCCACACTTGGGTGGTTGAGTCTCACACCCTCTTTTGGCCTTTTATGCCACCTCACAAACAACTCATTTGTCTCTTTCTGAGTAGGTTATGCCACATGTTTGGCATTTTCCAAGTAGGCATAACTCTCACCTAATTTGGTTATTTGGGAGTTATTACCCCTCTTGGAATTATATGCCCACATTATGCCTATATAATCAACACTCACCTTTCCCTCCTATCTAGTTCAAATGAGTTCATATCAACTCAGTCAATTCAAGGGAGAGCTGAGACATATTGTATCATTTTGTATGATAATATCATATTCAATTATTGCACTATATTCCAGCATTTCATCCTCGTGCTACTCTTGTGTGAAAGGCTTATCTCAGTTTTGTAGGTGATCCTGTGTGCTCGAGTTCATCAACAACTCTTACATGGTATCAAAGCGTTAGATCTGTAAGCCCCTTCTCAATTTGAGAGGAATTCAGCATTGAACATTTACTAGGAGCATTTTGAGCCAAAATGGACTATGGCATCGAGTCCAAAAGGCCAAAAAACCCCCATTTTCATATATAATTTGTCGAATTTGAACAAAGTTGAATTTGGGTCAAAAAAAATTTGCCCGGAGACCCCCTTGCATGCATATCAAGAAGATTCCCAGGTAAAATTATTTTTTTATTCAAAAATTATATATTATCAAATATTTGCAAAAAAAAAAGTATTTTTGAAAAAAATTGAAAAAAAAAATTCTATATCAAAAAAGGTTCTTTTTAAAAAAAAAAAATCAAAAATATTAAAAAATATTGAAAAAGAAAAAGAATTATTAAAAAATCATAAAGCGTTGTTCCAAGCGCTCATAGCGCTTTTGAGTTGTTGCATACCCCTTTATATGGGGTAGGGTATGGCTTTAAGCCCCCCTTAATTTTTTTTTAAAAGCTTATAAAGCTTTTTAAGCTTAAAAAATTTAAAAAAAATTCGAAAATAAAGGTTTCAAAACCCTAGTCGTACTCCTCTAGCAACCTGTACCTTGTACCAATGCCTCGGCCTGCGTTCCAGGCTCATTTAGCAGGTCTGTTACATTTAGCAGTGATTTTAGCGGTTTCGCTAAATTTGGCGATATTTCTAAATTTAGTTGGAGGTGACTATTTTAGCAGAGCTTCTATCTTTGGTGGATTCACTAAATTTGGACGCTTTCAACTAAAGTTGGAGGTGATGTCAGCATTACATCAACAAGGTGGAATTGAAATTTTTTGCCCCCCTCTCCGTTGAGCATTTGATTTTTGAAGGTGATTTTCAAAGGTCCATAACTCAGCCATACGGAGGTCTTTTTCAGCACAATGTTTTTTGATTTGGGTAGAATTTTTTAGGCTTCGTAGTGGTGTAATCCATTTTTTCTCAAGTGATCCATATTTTCCAAAAAAATCAATTTTCTCAGTAGATCTAAAAGACAATTCTTGTTTTTGGAACTTCAAACGGTTGTAACTTTCACATATGACCTCAGATCGAGGCAATTATTTTTTTGAAAGTTGATATTTTTCCGAGCACTACATATGGTGCTATTTTGAGGTTTTGATTCTAAGATTATTTTGTACTTTCAGTATTTGGGTCCAATTTTGGACATTGTAGAACTCTGGAAACAATTCTAGAATTGTAAACGCACTAATTATAAAGTGCCACCATATTTTTTTTGGGGGGGGATCATTGATTGAGTGAATTTGTGGGGGTGATCTTGTGGTGTTTTGATTGCTTTCATTTCTTTGTTGTGTATTCTTACAATGGGGAAACATAACATTGAACTCCTAACTCCATATAATTATGCATCATGGAAACAATCAGTATGGAATTATCTAATGGGAAAAGGTTGCACAGGCTATGTAAAAGAATCTATTCCTCAACCTACTGATGCTCGTGCAAAAGCTTTGTGGGAGATCAATCGTGAGAAAACTCTTGGTTACATTTGTTCACTAGTCTCTTTTGATTTACAATTTCATCTTGAATCATGCAAGACACCTAAGGAGGCTTGGGAGACTCTTGAAAATTTGTATGGTAAAACTGATAAGATTAGGGGTTATTAGATTGATAATGATTTGATGAATCTTGATCCAAAAAATTTTGACCACATCCAAGACTATATCTCCAAGATTAAGCAACTAAGATCATAGCTAAAGGATTGCAAGATTACTAAGGAGGATTTATAGTTGATTCTAAATTTGTTATCCAAGCTTGGTCCTGAGTATTTTGTGTTTGTTTCTGGCTTTCACACCAATAAGATTTCTATGGGAACTGCATATGTTGTGCCTACATTTGATGCATTTTCAGATCTTCTAATCCAAGAGGAAGTGAAGTTGATTCAAATGGGTCTCATCAAGGTTTCCAAGTCATGAGCTTTGATGGCTAGTGAGCCTAAGGTATAGAAAGAATTAGTGATCAAAAACAAAAGAAGAAAAAGAACAAGCCATAGAAAGAATTTGAATCCTCTTCCTCAAAAGGGGAATCATCTAAGAAGGAAAAGCCCACATGTGCATATTGCAAGAAATTTGGGCATGATGAACATCAATGTTATTTAAAACAAATTGATGAGTTGAAGAATCTTCTAGCAAAGAATAAAATCAATTTCCCTTCAACTATGTCAAAGGATTCATCATCTTCTTCTAAACCAAATTCAGAGAAACAAAAGGGGAAAGCACTTGTTGTAGTTGCAGATTCTGAGTCAGGGAGATGGATCCTTGATTTTGGAGCTTCACATCACATGGCTTCATTACAGAGTATGTTCTCTTCATTTGAAACTTGTTCTTCACCAAACATCATGATGGCTAACAACACACATTTGAGTGTTTCTAGGAAAGGATCTATTGGCATAGACGAAGGATCATTCAACAATGTTCTTTGTGTTCCTTCATTGTCAACAAATATCCTTTCTATCTATCAAATCACACATGGTGGGGAAGGAAAGAGTGTTGAGTTCACACCAAATTATGTCATTATTCGAGATTTGCATAGCAGAGATATTGTTGCAGTTGGGGAGGCAGATCATCAATCTCGAGTATACACCTTCTCACATTTTTCCTCTGATGTTCCTTCAGCTGATGTACACACTCAGGCATCTAGTGTGAACATTATTGAGGAGATTTAGTATGGTCAAGTGAATCTTGGTATTATTTCAACTGGGGTTCAAGAGGCATGTGTTGAGACTTCATCTCCTACATCACCTATTGCTTCTGATGATGCTGGCATTGCTAAACCCATGGCTTCTATTGATTCAGTGCAACAAGACATTCATTGTCTTCCAGACACAGCTACTTGGGATGAGTACCTGACAGACATTGCAGGTTTGTTTTGTGAGTCCTATCTTGTAGACTTGGAGGACACAATTGAATGCATGCATCTTCTCTTTGATGAAGTTGCTTCATCTTCTTCAGATGTTGAGGGGGAACCTTTTGACCCTCTTGTTCTTTACCCACACGATCATTCTTCATAGTTTGGCATGATTGTGGCCACTACTGGGAAACATTTGGAGAAGACACCTTTATCTTCAGAGGAGATATCTTTGTCTTCGAAATTTATTCTACATCCATCTCCACTAGGTTCTAGATTTTCATCTTCTGCAGTGTGGCCTAGAACACCTGATTTGATGGTGACAGCTTTTAGCATTGAAATGGGGACACCTGAGCAAAGTTCAGAGACATCGTACACTTTCATCATTCTTCCTTCATATTCCTTTCAGGAATGGGACGATATCCTGCATACATCCTTGGTTTTCTTTCTTTCTAAGGGGAGGAATATTGTTTGGCAATCTTGGATCATCTTCAACTTCATATGTCGATCATTCACCAACAATGCAGGTGATTCTACATTGGGGGACTGCATGGTCTCTCTTCTTCTCTCTTGGGGGAGAGTTTTGTCCTACAGGTTTTCTCTTTCTCATCTTTTGAGAGGTTCAATCATTGTACATGGGTACCTTACATGGCCTCGTAGTCGGGACCCATCTTTGCATTGTTTCATCTTTTCACCCACCTAAGCTATGCTTAAGGGGGAGTGTTAGCATAGGTTTTTTAATATTATTTTTCCTACACATTATTAAGCATACCTTAGGTTATAGGAGACATGGTTCATGTGAGGATATGTGGCATAATCCATTGATTACATGTGTTTCTCTCACCCACACTTGGGTGGTTGGGTCTCACACCCTCTTTTGGTCTTTTATGCCACCTCACAAACCACTCATTTGTCTCTTTCTAAGTAGGTTATGCCACATGTTTGGCATTTTCCAAGTAGGCATAACTCCCACCTAATTTGGTTATTTGGGAGTTATTACCCCTCTTGGAATTATATGCCCACATTATGCCTATATAATCAGCACTCACCTCTCCCTCCTATCTAGTTCAGATGAGTTCATATCAACTCAGTCAATTCAAGGGAGAGCTGAGACATATTGTATCATTTTGTGTGATAATATCATATTCAATTATTGCACTATATTCCAACATTTCATCCTCGTGCTACTCTTGTGTGGAAGGCTTATCTCAGTTTTGTAGGTGATCCTGGGTGCTCGAGTTCATCAACAACTCTTACACTATGGATGCTTGGAAAAAATCTATCAAAGCAAAATAGTAAGCAATAGCATAGAAAATGTAGTGAGTAGTTTGAAAAAATGCCTCAAAGAAATGTGATCTCATGTTGATGGAATGCCATTCCATGACCATGAGACCACATTTCTTCAAGGAATTTTTTCAAACAGCTCACCACATTTTCTATGCTACCACATTTTCCATACATGTGTACCAAATAATTTTATCAAACTACTCACTTCCTTGCTACTATGGCTAAAAGCCTAAAATAGGTGATTTCCAACAAACTATGGATGCTTGGAAAAAATCTATCAAAGCATAATAGTAAGCAATATCATAGTTAAGGTAGTGAGTAGTATGAAAAAATTCTTTGAATAAATGTGGTCTCATGGTGATGGAATGCCATTCCATCACCATGAGACCACATTTCTCTAAGGCATTTTTTCAAACAGCTCACTGCCTGAAGAATAGAAACCAACCCTTTAGCCAAAATTCCCCTCCAAATTATTTTCAAGGTCCTCATCCTCATCCTCAACTTACCAATCCATGGAACCTTCCACCTTTTATTCCACTTGTTCATGTCCCCACCCCTCCCTCTTCATGTCATGATCGCCCTCCATCTCATAACCAAGACCACACTATACCATCGACCCCATCCCAGCATAATACCATAGAGAAGGAAATGAACTGTTTGAAAAAATGCCTCAAATAAATGTGGTCTTATGGTGATGGAATTCCATAACACATTTGTTTGTGATGGCATTCCATCACCATGAGACCCCATTTCTTTGAGGCATTTTTTCAAACAGTTCACTGCCTTCTCTATGCTACTACAGTTATCGTACATGTCTACGAAAGCATTTTATGAAATGGTTCACCACCTTGCTACTATGGGTAAAATCCTAAAAATAGGTGCTTTCGAACAAGCTATAGATAGGGAAAATAGTAAGCATGATAGTAAAAAATATATAGTTTAATAAGTACTCAAAATTTTGTTCATTATCTCATACATTATAAGCCATGACGTGGATCGCTATTGTAGTTTTCGTGATTGAATAGTTTGTTGTTTTATTTTTAGATGTTGGAAGTGGATACACCTCTGAATGTTCATAGGGAAATGGAGCTCAGTGTTTCATCTACTATAGACTCCTCAATGGCTCTCACAGAGGAGGTATGAGGCAGATTACTAATTTTCAATTTACATTCATTGTTATAGTTGTTAGTTAGTGAAAAATAAAACCATTATTAATTCGTATTTTAATTTCTCTTTGGATCATTTCTACAGGGATTCAATGTGCCACAGCATGGGCATGCAAATATTTCCCTCAAGGAGAGAGATGGTCTACTGGTAGTAAGTGATTATTTTGTTAAACTTATAATTTTTTATAATGTAATTTCTATATATTAATGTCTTTACTTCTTATTGTAACATATAAAGCTTGAATAGGAACTAAACCCTAGGAGGAGCACCAAGAGCACTCCTCAGCCTCAGAATAAACGAGTGACGGACCTATCACCATCCGGCCAACAAGCAAAGGGCAAAAATTTATTTCGAGAGGATGCACAACAATGACTTTTGATTCTAGAGCCCTTTGTTGTATGCCTATATGGCATTTTTGTACATATTTTGTATTAGATATATTTGACATTGTATGCCTATATGATATTCTCGTAAGCCTATATGGCTATTTTGTATATATTTTATACTTATATCGACATATATTGATGTATGCCTACATGGCTATTTGGTTAATACAAATCTTTTTTATTGATGGTGTCCATATTTGCATTATAAATCCATGGTTCAATAGATATGAGTTACGTGTATTCAAATGTATACTTTACAACTTACGTGTATTCCAATGTATACTTTACGACTTACGTGTTTTCATGTGTATGCCTTGTATTCATGTATATACTTTGTATTAATTTGTGTATACTATGTATTCGTGTTTATACTTCAAGGCTTACATGTTTTTGAGTACTTGTGCTTCCCTTATTCACATGTATACTTATTAATTGGTTAGCCCTAGCATTGATCATTGTTTTCCTTCATGGTTTGTCTTTAATATTTATTGATTGATGCTAAACAACTTTATTAGTTGATGTTAAACAACTTCAGTATTTCTAGGAATACTAGTAGAGTTACAAATTAAAAAATTGAACAAATTGAAAAGAAAATATTAAATGTAAAGAAATGCACTGATTATTAACTTGATAATTGATTAAGAATAAGTATAATATATATCAAGAGATGACCCTTCTAGAATGGTATTTTCCAACTAGAAAATAAGCAAATCATTCCCAGTACTTTGAAAGCAATAATCCACCCAAAATTGTAACAAGAGAGAAGGCTTATTTAAGATCCTTGAGAAATGTATTTCCTAATGCTCCCTTGTTCTTACATATCTCAATTCAGTTTAATTAAAAGAGTTCCATCAAATGCTTTATCTAAAAGCAAAAAACAAAATTTCAATTGGTATTCCATGAGATGTTTCATAACAAGATTCTAGTTATTTAATCTTTTGATTGGAACAACTCAATTAAGTAAAGGATACTGTGAATATAAAATTCATCAAGCTCCTTTCGGGTTTTTTTTTTTTCTAAGTACCGGCACATGCCTCAAATGAACATCATTGGCTCTTTTTGATAAATGACCACTAGCCTTTGCCACATGTCCGCTCAGTGCTTTTCGAAGGAATTATTCCCATCATTTTTCAAACGGCCCCTGTCATGCTTCCATGTGTCATCGCCACACATGCTTAAAGGCTGCTCCCTCTCACTTTTGAATCAGGCCCCAACCGTGTGCCATGTAGCATTGATCTGTATATACTTTGGCAGACCCCACAATCAACACCAAATAAAAAGCATGCTTCTACGTATCTTCCTAGTGCAAGCCTTGAACGATAGGGAGGAGGAATGAACTACGGGCTACGAAATGCCACCATGCATCTCCTTGACGAATGCTTCTTCAACGCAAAGGATGGAGTGAACTTTGGGTTGCGATATGATGTTGCGTGTTCTAACTACCTATACTAGGTGGCGACACTTGTTTGCACGAGACTATGTCAGGACCACTGCCATCATTCGCTAGGGAGGCACCTGGATGGGGATGACCACATGCTATGGCTCGAATATTTTTCTGTTACAACGGTCGGGGAATCATTGCTTCTACATCATTGCTCAGAATTCCAAATCTTTTCAGTTACTACTCGACAAGCGGTGGGAATGTTCACTATATATACTGCTCTTTAATTCTAAAGGGGGTTCTAGGTTCTAAGTTCCAAGAGTTTGAGAATTGCAGAAAGTATAGAATTTTAGAGACACCAGGCTTTCTTATTGTTATTAGATTATTGCAGAAAGACTCACAGACTATACCATTGTTCGGCCTTTCTATTTTTCTTAACCTGTTTGATTAACTTTATATTGTGTCATTATTGTTTGAATGGTTCATTTGCAGAACTTCTATAATTTTAATGCAAGTTTGCTCGTTTAGATCATGTCTTTTGACTCCTCTTTTTAGTGAATGGGTATAAAAATTATTTTATGTGATTGAATGTGTTGTTCATGCTTCAATCTTTAATTTATGTCATTCTAGGACATAGTAAATTGTTGAACGAGGCCTTAGATCATATCCAAAAGATTGATTTATCGTGCCTTTTATCTAAATTTTGGCGCATCACCTTAGTTAGATCCTTTATTTTTATATTTGCTTTCTTTTCCCTTTCCAAACCCCAATTACAGAAGAAGCCAGCTTCTTTAAAAATCTGGAGGTCACTCAGTTTAGCACAATAGGTCCCCCATAAACTGAGTTTCCCACAAAGGGTTGTTACCTTGCCAATTTTTGGCATCAACATTTTTTTTCTTTTTCCTGGCACGCCCGGTGGGACTAAGCTTAAATGAATCTAATTTCAAGGAGGGTGTATGAGCCATCGACTTGTAACTAGGTCCCAAACAACAAACAATCCTAGTTTATTAGTACCGCCATTAGGTACAGTACAACCCATGACCCAATTAGTGAACATTTCACTTCATCCGCCCTTTCCGGTAGCCATGTTTCTCATTGATAACATAAATTATGTGGCATGGGATGCCGGAAGTCCTCTTGTAGTGCTCATCATTTGGGCACCTATCCTGGTCTCCACCCTAAAAGCTATATCTAAATTCACCAAAGATTTCTCAAGAACACCATCCGAACATCTGCAAGATGTCGCAGACGAATGCCTGGTACACGACATTACAGACCAAAATATAGCACTAAGGTTGCTTGTCGCCTCTTTCAGAGGCAAGGCACTAGATTGATACTGGACGTTGCAAGCAAACACTATCAGTACTTGAGATGAGCTCAGAGATCCTTTCTACCAAATATTTTCGAACAACGGAGACTGATCCTCGCTGTATTATCAACTGTCGGTCATAAAATGGGCTCCACACGAAGCCATGGCTAACTTCAATGCCTAGTTCCATATAAGCTGGTAGAGAATCCAAGTTGATATCCGCCCGCCGCCCAATCTGGCATTCATGTTCTACTTGAAATCTACCAACCCTGACATTTCAATGATGATCCAGTCTTTGGGCAGGACCACACTACTAGATGCCTACAACGTCATTGTCAAGGCAGAGAACAATTTGATAGACGCCGAGAAGTTTCCACCTCAGCCCATCATTCCTATATTTCCATAAATATCAATTCCTGCTTAGGAGATGCCTTCTACTAGCGCGTCGGTTCCTCCTCAATCTATGTACACATATCTGAGTGCACTGCAGAGCGTTGCTTCCACATCCAGCTCTTCAAATGAAAATATGAGTGACGTAAAGGAAATGTTGCGGGCCATGTCCAATGAGATAACCATTATCAAGCGCAACCAAGTCGTGCCTCTAAAGTTGACCTATCAAAATTATCAAGGCAAAAGGTCCTCTTACCAACAAAACCAGTTCCAAGGAGGCGCTCGCACAAATCTGCAAGCGTAAACAACAAATCAAATAGTGTTGGTACCCACTCCGCTACAGAGTGTTAATCTAAGCTCGAGCAGAGACCTAACTGCAGGGAAAAATAATTTAATTGATGACACCAACCCCTGGTGCTTCCATTGTGGTGATTCAAACATGCCCCAAAACTGTTTATGCAGCAACCTACAACAAAAGGTGGTGGAGCAGTTCAGCCAAGTGCAACGTCAAATCTCGAGAGCTATGTGTACACCTCTTCACAAATGGACAACGCGGTGCTCACCGTACAAATGCAGGGGATGCCACTAGAGCAAGATGTGAACATCACTCCCGATCACACACTCTTCTCATGGATGGAAGAAGAAGCAGTTTTTTCCAATGAAACATCCACATCTAAAACACCACAAGTATAGTCTAACTACAACACCTGCTCAAAGAGGAGATTCATGGCCGAACCAGTCATCCCGCAATTAGTCAATCCACAACCTAAAAGTGCTTCCGACCAAATGCCTAGTACCTCCGCAGTGGTGCCACAATGTCCATCGTGAAAGGAAATTGTTATAACAAAAGCTAAGGAGCAAAAATCTCTGAATCCGCCACCCTTCAATGTGGTGGAACAATTGAAAAAATCATCTTGTGTCCCTTTGGTATATTAGCTATTCCAAAGCAAAATACATTACTACAGAAGGCTCTCCAGGAGAACGTGAATGCAATGCCAATGGGGCAGTCGCTCAAAGTAAAGGTTGTTGATCAATCACCTCCTACCAAAGTTCTCATAAATAGCATAGCAAAAGCTCCCGCTGAGGTAAGAGATAAGCTAAAACCCAAGCCCTTCTTCCTAACGCTTATTGTGGGAGAGAAGTTATTACACAATGCCATGATTGACTTTAGTGCTAGCACCACAGTTATGCTGAAACAGATAGCTGAAGCTTTAGGGCTCAGTTATGAACCTTTAAAAAGAGGAGTGATGCAGCTTGATGGAAACAGAGTCAAAACTGTTGGTCTCATCAAGGACCTTCCCTTGACTCTATTCGCCTGCCCTAGCATCACAGTGTTGCAAGATACTATGATCATAGATGTTCCCCCCATGTTTGGCCTCTGTCTATCCTAAGAATTCACTTCAAAGGTAGGTGGATACCTGTCCTTGGATTGGTCACATATGATCCTCAGGACCAAGTGCGGTATGAAAATGAAGATAGAATCTGAAGCTCTGCATTTAGAACATGTGGCCGATGAAGCCATGATCAACTTTGAGGCTGCTCATACTTCTATCACCAAGCAAGAAATGTATTGCACTGAGCTACTAGAAGATGAAAAAGTGACTGGAGATCGGACCAATCAAGAAGATGTTCTCTTGAATGAACATATGGATACTAATACTTTTGGCAACTACCATGCTACCGGATTGGGCACCTACGTCATCTACGATGAAGATCAAGTGCTCTTGAAGGTCGTCAAAGAACCCAAGAGTGGTCAAGCCTTAGAGCCATGGATGTTGCACTTCGATGGAGCAAGATGCAAGGTTGGTACAGGAGCCGAGATATGTTTAATATCCCCACAAAATGAGAAGACCCTGAGGTACTTCCGCTTCCAATTCGCTTGCTCGAACAATGAAGTTGAATACGAAGGATTAGTGCAAGGTCTCAGCCTTGCGGAACATATGGGCATTAAGCAATTAATGGTGTTTGGAGATTCTGAACTAGTATTCAATCAAGTCCATAGAATTTCTAAAGCCAAGAATGTTCGCATGTGATCTTATAAACACTGAGTTTGGGACCTAATTGAGAGCTTTGAAGCCTTCAACATTCAAACAGTGCCCAGAGAACAAAATATAGATGTGGATCGCATGGCAGCAATCGGATCCCAATTTGATCTTGCCTCCGACCTCATTCACAACAAACACTTTGTATGAGTGATAGTCCAACTAGCCATTCTAGACAATGACCAAATTTGGCAAGTGTTTGATAGTGATGAACACATTGCCTCATTCATCCAACAATCGGGAGAATTTTCTGACTAGCTCCACCCGAAGATCGTTGAAGCTTATGAAGGACAAATCATTCAGCTGAAATCCAACAAGCTTCCAAAGGGATTGGTCACTCTCAAAAATATTTTTGATTGTGACAATGCAAGGAACGATAAGAGGAAGTTTGTAGCAGAAAAAGGTGACTATGCGGATCTTCAGGTCAGAGATGAGAGGAAGCTCAAAGTTGGGAAGGATGTCCCACATCATGATAAAGAAAGGCTCGCCAACTTTTGTGAAAAATATGGAGTGGTGGCCCGATCCTATGATGACCTCAAGGGATATGATCCTGATATCATTTAGCATACAATAGAGTTGGTGGAAGGTGCAAAACCGATTTGCCAAAAACAGAGGCCAATGAATCCTAAGATTGAAGCACTAATGGCGCAAGAATTAACAAACCTAATCCAGTTGCGGATTGTCTTCTCAATCAAGCATAGCACATGGGTATCCAATCTGGTCTCGATCTGAAAGAAGAATGGAGATATCCTTCTATGTGTGGACTTTCGGGACCTAAAAAGAGCATCCCTAAAGGATCATTACCCACTACCTTCAATAGAGTCCATCCTACAGATAGTGGCAGGATCGTAGATGTTTTCCCTATTGAATGGCTTCTCCTGTTACAATCAGATCCGGGTCAAAGAGGAGGATCAACAAAAGACAATGTTCACTACTAAGTGGGGAATGTTTGAATATGCTAAGATGTCATTCGACCTCTCAAATGCAGGAGCCACCTTCCAACGGGCAATGGATATCGCTTTTAGCGAACTAATCAATAAGATTATCCTAATTTATTTAGATGATTTGATGGTGTTCTCCAAGTCCAAGGATGATCATTTTGATCACCTTGAGATGGTGTTCAAGAAATGTTAGGAGTTTAGGATATCCCTGAACCCCAAAAAATGTGTCTTTGGAGTACCGTAAGGCAAGCTATTGGGACACGTAGTGTCCAAACAAGGAATTTCAATTGATCCCAAGCGGATGAAATCAATCAAAGAGCTTCCCCTTTCGATCAACAAGAAAGGAATCCAGTTCTTCTTGGGAAAGGTAAATTTTGTTAGCAAATTTATTTCTAACTTCGCAAGAATAATTAGGCCAATCACCCTGATGCTGAAAAAGGATCAAACATTTAAATGGACAAAAGAAGCCAAAGAAGCCTTTGAGAAAGTCAAGGATTTTATTTCCTTCACTCCTATTCTGGTCAATCCAAACTTATCAAAGGACTTCATAATGCTATGTATTCAGTAGAAAGTCAAGCATTCCTACTATCTTAACTCAAAAAGATGATGAGGGAAAGGGAGAACACCCAATAGCATTTCACTCCTGGACCTTGAAGGAATATGAGACAAACTACAACTTTGTAGAGAAGCAAGTGTTTGCAATAGCTAAATGACTCAAGAAGTTCTAACACCTAATCTCTTGCAATAAGGTGATTGTTTATGTCGCGCATTCTAGTGTGCCTGAATACATCATGGAAGGAGAAATCACCGAGAAAAGAGCCAATTGGATCACCAAGATCCTCGAATATGACATTGAGGTCAAGCCTACAAAGACCGTTCGAGGAAGAGGACTGTGCGAATATCTTGTGCACGATGAAGAAATGGCCACCGAAGAAGGGCAGTCAGAACTAGTCCTAATGAACAAGTCAGAGTCCAAAGGTTGTTGGCTAGTGGATAGAGTGAGATTTATGCACAAAGGAAAATATCCGCCAGGCCTTCCTTCCCAGAAGAGGAGATTCTACTGACTTCAAAATAGCGGATACGCGCTCATTGAAGGGATCTTGTTCAAAAGGAATTTTAATGGCATTCTATTACAGTGTGTCACTATGGAGCAAGAAAAAAGGATCCTCGACACTTACCACAACAACGCCGCGGGTGAACACTTCTCTGCAAAAACCACTGCCATCAAAATCATGTGCATAGGGTACTTCTGGCTGACGCTATTAAATGATTCCTACTCCTTGGTAAAAGCTTGCAAGGAATGCCAATTCTTCACAAGAAAAAGAAAGAATTTTGTAATGCCTCTCAATCTGATAGTGGTTGATGAGTCATTTGCACAATGGGGCTTGGACTTCATCGGAATGATCAATCCGGCCTCCAACACAGGTCATAAATGGATCTTGACGACCATTGACTACTTCACTAGGTGGACCGAAGTTGTCCCACTAAAGAATGCGACAAAGGCAGAGATAGTGAACTTCCTACAGGAACTGGTGATGAGATTTGGCCCACCCAAAACCATCATCTCTGACAATGCCAAAGCTTTTCTAGGCTCTAAGGTATGTGAATTCACGCTTACGCATGGCATATTCCTTAAAACATCAGCAAACTACTACCCACAGGGGAACAACTTAGCTGAGTCAACGAACAAGAACCTAGTCCAACTCCTCAAAAGGATTGGGTCAGAATACCAAAGGGAATGGCATAAAAACCTTTGAGCAGCACTTTGGGAAGACCGCATAATTCCTAAGCAAGTCCTCAAGACTTCACCGTATGAGCTAGTATATGGAAAAGAGGCACTATTGCCTATCTCCATGGAAATTCCAGCGCTACAATTATTAAAATCTATTGAGGTGGAGCAAAATGGTGCAATGGAGGTGCGAATAGCTAAGTTGTTAGAAGTACAAGAGAAAAAGGAAAAGTCCCTAATAGCCATGACTAACCGCCAACAGGCGATTAAAAGGTGGTTTGATAAGAAAGTGTCTGACCAGGGTCTAAAGTGTGGAGACTTAGTGCTAAAGTTTAATGAAAGGGCTACGAAGCCGGGTCAGCATGTGAAGTTTGACAGCCTTTGGGAAGGCCCGTTCAAAAATAATTCAATGCAAAGAACATAATGCATTTGATTTAGAAACCATGGAAAACAAAGCGCTAGGAATTCTGGTCAACAAAATTCACCTTAAATTATTTAATTAGGCTTACATATCCTACTGATGTAAATATGTTTATAGCATTTTTTTCTTCTTTTCCTTCTTTCCCTTTTGTTTTTGTTGGATGGTATTTTTATTCATTCTATGGTTTGAGGCAGTGGAAAACAAGTAGCCCATTATTTTAGAGAGCAGGAAGACTAAACTCACAGCTCAAAAGAACAAAAAATCAAATACCCACATGTAGAATTGAATTGATACATATATGCTAAAAAATAAAAGGATGACCCATATTGCAGAATCCAGAAGCAAATGACAAAATGATTATATAAAGTTATATTTTCATTATATATATGCTTTAATATTTAGATTGTCAAAATGGCTCAAGGGTCAAGCTTCTAAATTATATCGCTATATTCTTCTTCCTTCATATATTCTATGGAAAATCCTTTTTCAAGCATGTATACAAAAAACAGACTGACTAATATGAGTTTTTTAAAAAAGCAAAAAGAAAAACATGGAGGTTTTCAATCCACAGCGTGAGCAACAAAAATGGACGCATCAACAACAACGTTCACAATGTCTTCATCAATAGGGGCATCATCACCAGTAGCAACATCATTCATGGGAGCTTATGAGTCTAGTTTATGGTCTAATTTTGGGTAGAATTTATGATTTATTTGTTGAAGTTATCATGGATTTTGATGTTAAGTGTTGATATTTTTATGATATTCCCTCAAAATTATAGACATTGGGCCTAACCTTATTTCTGCAAATCTTTAATGACATTGGCATGTTATATGGACTATCTATATTAATTTTGTATGTGGTTAATGAATGTTCTTTAAGGTAGTTATAGATATGTGATTATTGTGCATGCTAACATTGACATGCAGATATAATTTGAGGATACTAAATTGAGAAAGACACCGCTAGTTGGGCATGCACCATAACATCCAGCAAGGGAATCGTTCAAAGGTCAAAGGAGGTCGACGACAGGAGATTCCCCATGCAAATCAGATGTAACTGCCTTGTAGTGGAATTTAATGCTATTGAGAAAATATTGGTGTTACTGTTGTGCTAAATCTGTAGGCACGTCTGACTAGATTCCATGTGCGCATAACTGCCTCTCCATTTTCTCTGCTTTCCCTAAAGTGGCATCCTCCCAGTTCGTGGAGTTGACCACCTTGCTTAATTGGTAGTATAAATAAGGATCAGATGCTCCTTCTTAGGGGGTTGCATGATCTGATATTATATGTACATTCTTTGTTTTCATTGATATAGTTACACTGCTCTATTGTACTCATGTTTCCTGATGAATAAAATGAAATTATGAGTTTGTGCATCTGATTTTTCATTAGTAGTAGAGGATACTCATCCAAGGGGTCCCACTTGGTGAGCAATCCGTCCTTTAGCTTAGTTTAGCAGAGTTATTACTTTTTGTTCAGTAATTAGTTAAGAATATGGCGTTGACTGTTCTTGTAGCCACTAGAATTCCATTATGTGACCATTCCTACAGCCAAAGCAGACAAAGTAGTTTTCTGTTTGTTTGCTCTAATTTTCATTTTTGTCATGCATTTCAGCTTAGTATAGTTGATGTTCAGCATTTATGCTATTCCTTTCCAAGCAATTTAATTTCAACATTGTGTCTTACTTAGTTGTAGAATGAAAATGGCTACTTTGAGTTCCTAGTGCACATACTGTGCTAACCCATTTCAAGTTCATGTCCCTGGGTTGAAAAGTTAAATGCACCTTCATGATGATTGAAATGGCTATTCAGGTTAGATGTCCAATCTCTAAATCACGGTTGTAAAGGCCTAGTTGTTAAATTATTAGGCCAACATTTTTGGCATCGTTGTTGGGGATGGTGTCAAACTAGGGAAGTTCTTTGGAGTCATTGGTAGTTTTTCTTGTTGTAGTATTTCTGAAAGTGTTCTTAGTGTACCCCTCATCTGGGAAGTAATGACCCCCCTTATTCTTTACCAATTCTTTGTGTGAGTTGGTTGACAGTGAGTTAATACCGCATGCATAGACAAAGGAGAAGAGATGCTTATGGGAGATTTTTTCCTAATAATCCTAATCCATTCCAGCTAGTTGAATATCAGAACCTGTGAAGAGAAGAAGAAGAAGATGCACACCCCTTTGTTGATGCATTTCATGATCTAACTAGCTCTAAAGTTTCCTCTGAAGACCAAAATAAGCTTGAGAATCCCTTTACTTTGGAACTACATCAAGCAGACATGGGCAATGCAAATAGAAACAGACCTAACCAACCAGCTTTTCCTTTCCCTATTGCCTATTTGAATGAAGTTGAAAAAATCAAAAATATTCCTACTTCAGCACTCCCCAAGTTTTATGGACTTGTCATAGAATATTTTGATACCTTCTTGTTTGATTTTGGCATACTCTAAAGGAGTTATGACTATACCACTGATGCCCATAGGCTTAAGCTATTTCCTACCACTTTGAAAGAAGTTGCATTAAGATGGTTCATGAGCCTAGGTAGAGATACTGTGGAAACTTGGGAGGACATGAAGAAAAAATTCCTTGAGAAATACAAGGAGTATTGCAGGGGTGGTGACATGAGAGGAGGTGACATTTTTAAGATGCAGCAAAAGGAAGATGAGAGCCTGGAGGACTATATTGCAAGGTTTTTGTTTTGCCTATAAAAATTTCCACACCACACACTTAATGAAGACTCACAAAAATTGCTTTTCCTAAAAGGAATCAATGACAGTTGTATGGATTCCTTGGACCTGATAGGAGGAGGAGATATCTCCCAAGTTCCTTGGGAGGATATCAAGAAAATATGCCAAAACTACTCTAGGGCAGCCTCAAAGAAAGGGAGAGCTTACCAATCCTCTATGGGTAATTCATCTACCAGTTGAGTTTCAAGAATGAAGATTACTCATTTGCTGGCAGATTTCAAGCAAGACATTATAAACAATCTAGCTACTTAGTTGGATACACTTCAGGCCAAGAAGAAACAAGAGGAGGTAGAGGTAATGTTGGCAGAGTATTGCCCCCATTGTAGACAAAAGAAGGACTACAGATGCAAGATGGTAGCTAATATTGAAGGCAAGCAGATTGTACCCGAGTTCAAGCCAATTCAGATTGAAGAAGATCAAGTCTACTATGTTGCAAAAAGGAGGCATTGGGCTTCAAGACAAGGTATGCCACCAAATCCACTCTCTTATGTTGGGCCATATTTCAATTTCTATTCATTTGGTAACCAATGGCAGACCCCATATCCATTCATCTATGGAGGATATACACCAAACCCTTGGGGTAACCCTCCAAATAATTGGCCCAATCATCAAAAATCTCCACCCCAGTGGCAGCAACCTCAAGGGAATTGGCAACAATTTCAAGGGCATTAGCAGCCACCTCCAGGAAATTGGCAGCAAACAAATCAATGGAGGGGAGGACAATAATGGCCTACCTAGACAACCAGTTACATGTAGCCACCCTCTCAGCCCCAACAACCTGCTATAACGCCTCCACCTGCTAATTCAATCTCAAATCCACCTAAACCTATTCAACTACCAACTCATCCCACACCTAATCCAAATAGCAAACCACAACAGCAATTTGTATACTCTGTTGATTCAAACCAATTCCCTACATATGTTGTGAGTGTAAGTGACATCCATTTGCATTCAGGAACTACTTTACCAGCCCCTTCCAAGCCCATTATCACTAAGCTTCTTGTGGAAGAGGAAGAGGAACCTCTGAATGATCCCATTCAGCCAAGGAACAAGAACCACCATTTCCTTAGAGATTGGAAGTTTCCAAAAAGAAGGAAGAAAAGGACACAACCTTTGACATATTGGATCAGCTGAAGCATATATGTGTCCAGATACCTCTATTTCAGGCCATAAAATATGTTTCAATCTATGGCAAGACAATCAAAGAAGAATGCCTCAAGAAGCCAGGTAGGAAGAAGAAAGACCCCACTATGGTTCATGTGGTGGGATAGCTAGCTAACATCATGCTTGGAAAAGTGAATATCCCTAAGTAAAATGACCCAGGTAGTCTTGTGGTAGCAGTTGTTATAAATGGGATTCAAATAAAGAATGCTCTAATTGATTTAGGGGCAGCAATAAATGTAATGACTAAGGACATCCTGTAGGAACTAAACATTGCAAGCATGAGATCTACTCCTACTATCCTGCAGCTTGTTGATAGATCTACTGTTAAGCCTAATGGTATAGTGGAGGACCTTGTGGTAATTCTAGACTCCTGGGAGTACCCAGTAGACTTCATGATTCTTTCTCCTAAAGCTACACTAGGCGGGTATCCCATTATTCTTGGAAGGCCATGGTTAGCAATTGTAGATGCATATATTGGATGTTAGTTAGGTGACATGACCATTTCTAATGGGAAGAGCACCAAAAATTTTGTTCTTTATCCTCCTGCTCAGCCATCCCATGATGAGGATAATCTCGTATGGCCACATGTTGGTGAAGAGGTTGATGAAGTTAATTTTGTGTCACAGCTTATGATGTTAGGTAGAAGTTCCTTCATGCAACTTCAAGATGAAGATGAAGTATTGGAAAACATCATTCAGAACCATTGTCAAGTGGAGGAAGCATCATCTTATCATTCCTCTACTTCAGTCACAACACTTCTGCCTGTTCTTCCTGCAATCATTATTCCTACAGATTTTCTTCTTACAACCACTCTTCCTGTAGCCAGACTTCTTGCAGCAACAGGTATGTCCCATACATTGCTTCCATATGAACTCAAGGTACCATGTGTTAATGAAGTAGCTATGATAGATTCAACTACATAAGTGCAGATGTCAAAAGAAAAATGTCGGCAAAAATTTATAGGGAGCTGAATTCAACTATACAGTGACAAAAAAAGAAATGTTTGCAGTGATCTATGTCCTGAACAAATTCAGGCATTACATAATAGGTTACCAAATCTTTGTGCACACTGATCATGCAGCCATTAGATATCTCATGAATAAACCTCTGATCTCTTGTAGGCTAGAAATATGGTTATTGTTGATGCAGGAGTTTGACATAACCATTGTGGATAAACCAGGGAAGGCCAATGTTGTTGCATATATTCTCTCAAGGCTGACTACATCAAAAGATAATCAAGCCATAGATGATTTTTTTCTTGATGAGCATCTATTCTCCATCAGTATACAAACACTCTAGTATGCTGACGTAACTAATTATTTGGTCACAGGTAGGGTTCCTCCTCACTTCTCTCCAAAAGAGAGAAGGGTACTCATTGAAAAATATTTTCCTTTCTCATGGATTGTTGGATGTTTGTTTTATACTGAACGAGACCATGTCATAAGGAGATGTGTGAGAGAAGATGAGACATATGAAATTTTGCATGCATATCACAATGAACTATGTGGAGGACATTTTGCAGCCAAGAGGACAACAATGAAGATTTTGAACATGGGATATTACTGGCCAACACTCCACAAGGATGCAGGAAGGTATACCAGAAAATGTGACAGATGCCAAAAAATGGGTAGACCAACCAGATCTGATGGGATGTCACTTTTCCCTCAAGTAGTAATCACTCCATTTGACAAATGGGGACTAGATTTTGTAGGACCCATTGATCCTCCATAAAATGGTAAGTCTTATATCCTGGTATGCACTGATTATGTAACTAAGTGGGTAGAAGTTAAGGCCATGAAGCATGCAAGAGATAACAAGGTTGCAGAATTTCTTTATGAGGATATTTTCACAAGGTATGGAGTTCCAAGAGAGATAGTGACTAATCAAGGGGCTCAATTCACATCAACCCTTGTTGCAGCACTACTTAATGAGTACAACATAAGACACTGAAAGTCTACTCCTTATCACCCCCAGGCCAATGGCCAAGTTGAGGTGACCAACAGAGAAATTGAAGCTATTCTGACCAAAACCATAGCTATCCACATAAAGGATTGGGAAAACAGGTTACCAAAGCTATTTGGGCCTACAAAACTACTTGGAAAACAACTACATGCTTCACTCCATTTGAGTTGTTGTATGGAAAAATAGTCATGATGACCATTGAATTTGAACATAAGACTCTTAGGATTGTAGTAGATTTGGGGATGGATATCTCTGAGGCATAAAGAGAAAGAATCTTGCAACTGAATGCTTTGGATGAGATGAGGAGAGCAACCTTATATCACACAAAGGTAGTGTAGAATCAAAGAATCAGGTGGCATGATAAATTTATTAAGGATAAGAAATTCCAGCCAGGTGACTGGGCATTGCTTTATGATTCCAGATATCAAGACAATGTTGGAAAATTGCAAACAAGGTGGCTAGGACCATATGAGGTTGTTGAAGTATTCCTAATGGTGTTGTACAACTCACTACTATTGACCCAATCAGATTCAAGTTGCTTGTCAATGGTCATCGCTTCAAATTGTATCACAAGCCAACTTCCAAGGAGTTCTTGTAACAATTCACTCAGCATGTTGTACCCGAGCTTCCTGCAGCCGAAGGAAGTGGACCTAGTGTCCCTCCTAATTAATTAAGGTATGTACTTGTCATAATAAAGACTTCCACTTCTATGGGAGTCCATTTCTTCACCCATCCACCCATCTACCCATCCATCTCCACCTTTCTCTCTCTTCCATCACATCACTTCATTCCACTCCACCTCATTCCACCTCATTTTCATTAATTGCTCAACTTATTTCCTAAAAAGGTGAACGGTACTTTCTCCACAATCTTTGCAACGAATCCTCCACACATTCAAGTATGTGCACATTAATTGCTATATCTTAATTGTCTTTAGTGCATTGATTTAATTGTTGTACGTTAATATGGACGTTCACCATAGCATGCCATTATTCCCTACCCCTGCCACATCATCATCTCACATGTGAGGACACATGACCAAATTTAGGTTGGGGGGAGGAAAAATATGTGAATACTTTTCCCACGTGTCATTCCATGTTGGTCTATGTCAGCAAAAATTTAAATTGAGTCGATTTGAAACCTGAGTGAGAGGATGGCTCGCATGTGTGTAGTGAAACCAACTGTCGCCGCCATTTCTCTCCATCATAGCTTTCCTTTATTACTCCTTCCTTTCCATTATTAACCTTGTCATAATCTCAAGATGCAAACAAAACGTAAAAAGGGAAAATTCAGTCAACATTGGCATTAGAAATTTGGCAAGTGTTGCAGGAAGGTGAATTTGGTTTCAGACGAGAATTACAGGAAGAAAACCGCAAAGTGATTGTTTGATTGCAGAAAATGGGAGGTGGGTTAATTCAAAATGAGCCCACAGTGCACAATGTATTATTGTAGGATGCACCCTGCCTAGCTAAATTCAGAAATTGTGGTTGGTTAGACTATTTCATGAAGCTGGATGGTTTTGATGAAGTCATTGCACTAGAATTTTCCCAGACATTGTCCAAAGGGAAAACCACGGTAAAAGGGTTGGAAGTATTGGCTACTGAAGAAATAATTGCAAAGGTTACAAGGTTGTCGACCAATGGTGAAGATTACCCTACTTCCAGAGATGTTAGATCAGCTAGGGCCAAATTTACAGAACCAAGCGACCCTCCATTGAGCATAGATAAACAAGGTGTGAAGAGAACCTCTTTGCCCAAGCCATGGAAGCAGATAGCTATTTATGTCATAAAATATATCACCTATGAAGGACACTAGTCAAATCTACATTTTGTGCATTTTAAACTCTTGAATCACATGAGGCATGAGAGGAGGATGAATGTGTCAAATGTGTTATGCAACCTTATTTCAATCATGATGGCCGAGACTCAGAAATGTAGGGACAATTTCGTTTCCCACCATTGGTTGATTAAATTGTTAGTTGAGAAGTCTCTATATGATATATTTGGAATGACTTGGGAAGAATTCATAAAAAATGATCAAATTAGACCTGAACACTTGCAACCTAGGGTTTTACTTCATCCTCATAGGTCTAGCAGGAGATTAAGCACGACCAAAGCCACTCTTGGTGCTTCAACCTATGGTACATGCCCTAGTGTAAACCCTCTTGCAACAAAAGAAACCATAGAAACTAGCTCTTCTGGGACAGAGCACTTAGACATAGAAAGTTCTCCTCCAAATTCTGATGATGATGTTCCACTTGGCGTCCTAATGAAAACTAGGGCATAAAAGAGAGAGACATAAATGAGAAAAGGAAAAGCTAAAAAGCAACTGGCAAAAAAAGAAGTACCAAGCTCTAGGAAGTGGAAGGCTGACACTGTTCATCTTGCAGCCAAAGAAAAACATGAGAGCCCTCCCAAAAAATCAAGACCTATAGGGCCAGCCTTTGGTACGCCTCCGCAGGAAAGCCCTAAGTATAGAGAAATATCACAAGGGGACACATAAGCTCCAATGGGGTAGGTGAATGTTGAGGAAGAGGATATATTTAAGATGGCAGCAAACATAACATTGACATTGCAAAACAAGTCAAAAATGAAGGCTATGATGAAAATCAGGATTTCCTGCAGCAAGAGATCCTGTAGCATGAGATCCTATAGCAACAACAAGAATAGGAACAAGAGGCCTTGCAGCAAGAATTGGGAGAACAATCAGTACCCCTGCAACCAAAATTGACGGGATAGCCTGAATCCTTGCGGTTAGTACTATATGGGGAGCAAGCATCAATGTCAGGGAAAATGTTGGTAGGAATGCATAACCCCCCTAATTTTTTAATGCACATGGTAGCTATGCATTTATGGAAAGAGATGCAAAGAAGAGAAGAGGAATGGAAAGAAGAGAAACACGGGTTGAAGAAGGAAATTCAAAAGAAAGATGAGGAGATTGAAGACAAGAATGCATAAATTGCCACCTTGAAGAAGAATGTGGATGATCTCGCAGCCTTGGTACCACATATTTTAGAGTGTAGGACCCCTCTAAGCATCTATGCTTTGCATTTGAAGGAAAAATATCTTTCTTTTAAGCTGGAAAGAATTGTCTCAAGTTTGAACCCTTCTATTGAGACTCCTGTTGAATTTTTCAATGCTTATCGAATTGCTTCCCCTAAAATGAAAAATTTGTTGTGTGATTTTTATTTGCATAATTATGTTGTGACTTAATACCATGATTGGAATCCACTACTGTATGTTGGAGATGTCCAATTAAGGGCATTCATGTCTTGGGTACAAAATGAGATCAGTTGGGGACAACAATATGGGGCTTATAAGCAAATGGAATCTAGCATCCCTCTAGCCATCATGGTTGAATTAAAGAATCCAAGGGAAATTTATAGGGAATGGCACAGAATGTTTTTTAGACCTAGCTATGGTAATAGGATTATGCCTTGGATAGAAGTGGTCTACAGTGAGTATGAGGTGAAGGCAAAGGAAAAAGAGGAAACTATGAAGAGATACCTCTCACAAAGATGGAACAACCTAACTGATGAGCTAAAACAGGTTAAGTCTCTTTCCATCCAAAACTATGCTGCAACACTCAAAAGAATTGATAGATATATACAGATTGGGAGAACAAAGGGAAGATTTTGGCTTCCCCTGAATTTTTAGCCACCTATTTTGATGTGGCCCGTACCAAACTTCAGGTTTTACCACTATGTTATTGCTACAAAGAGACAGCAATGGAGCAGATTGGACAGATTGGGAGGATTCTGTTGGGACCCTAATTCACGTACATCAAGCACTGATGTAGGACAGTTGTCAGTTGCAAATTTCAAAGCATTGACCAAGTAGAAGAACAACCCTTCCCCTGTTGGAGGACCAACAAAACCTTAGGTTGGGGAGAGTGATGAGTCTAGTGTATGGTCTAATTTTGGATAGAATTTATGATTTATTTGTTGAAGTTGTCATGGACCTTGATGTTAAGTGTTGATATTTTTATGATATTCCCTCAAAATTATAAACATTGGGCCTAACCTTATTTATGCAAATCTTTAATGGCATTGGCATGTTATATGGACTATCTATATTAATTATGCATGTGGTTAATGAATGTTCTTTAAGGTAGTTATAGATATGCAATTATTATGCATGCTAACATTGCCATGCAGATATAATTTGAGGATACTAAATTGAAAAAGACACCGCTAGCTAGGCATGCACCATAATGTCCAGCAAGGGAATCGTTCAAAGGTCAAAGGAGGTCGACGGTAGGATATTCTCCATGCAAATTGAATGTAATCGCCTTGTAGTGGACTTTAATGTTGTTGAGAAAATATTGGCGTTACTGTTGTGCTAAATCTACGGGCATGTCTAACTAGATTCCATGCACACGTAACCACCTCTCCATTTTCTCTACTTTCCCTAAAGTGGCGTCCTCCTAGTTCATGGAGTTGATTGCCTTGCTTAGTTGGTAGTATAAATAAGGATTAGATGCTCCTTCTCAAGGGGTTGCACGATCTGATACTGTACTTGCATTCTTAGTTTTCAGTGATACAATTACACTGCTCTATTATACTCAAGTTTCCTGATGAATAAAATGAAGTTTTGAGTTTGTGCATGTGATTTTTCATTAGTAGTAGAGGATACTCATCCAAGGGGGCCCACTTGGTGAGCAATCCATCCTTTAGCTTAGTTTAGCAGAGTTATTAGTTTTTGTTCAATAATTAGTTAAGAATCTAGCACTAATTGTTCCTGCAGCCACTAGAATTCCATTATGTGACTATTCCTGTAGCCAAAGTAGATAGAGTAGTTTCTTGTTTGTTTGCTCAGATTTTCATTTCAGCTTAGTATAGTTGTTGGTTGATGTTCAACATTTATGTTATTCCTTTCCAAGCAGTTTACTTTCAACATTGTGTCTCACTTATTTATAGAATGAAAATGGCTACTTTGAGTTCCTAGTGCACATACTATGCTGACCCATTTCAAGTTCACGTCCCTGGGTTGACAAGTTAAATGCACCTTCATGATGATTGAAATAGCTATTCAGGTTAGATGTTCAATCTTTGAATCACGGCTGTAAAGACCTAGTTGTTAAATCATTGTAGGAGGCCAACATGAGCAATGGCTAGTGGCAGAGGGAACACCAGGTTACTAAGGTTTGTGTACTAGTCAATGTCGTAGAATGACACCGCGTTGTAGATATGAAAAAGGAAGTGACAGGCATGAGTGACCCTCTGGCAATGCTCAGCTTGCGACTAGAGGTGAAAGCCACTTAGGAATGGCAGCCACAGTACAACCGCATCCTCTTCGATGAACCTCCTGAGATTGCTTGTGGTTGGAATGCCTCCACCGTATGCAACGTTCGCCACTACCTCCCCAAGGCCATTCAGGTATTTATTTGGGAAAATTTCTTTGACCAGATGCAGAATTAGTGGCTTGGGAATTCCAATATCAAGCATGGAGGCAACAAAGTGCGAGCACACATCAATGTTAACCCGATATTTATCCTCGTACTCAAGGCAATCACTTCCCAAAACCAATTTCATGGCTATGATAGCCAGTGAATGTTTATTCTTCGTCATCCTTTTTAGGCGCCTAGTTGAAATCTCACCTAAAAAGGACCATCTGAGACTTATGACAAACTAGTCTAATTGGAGTATTTATGTTGGCAGACGCTCTGCAACTACCTTAGAACTACTTCTGCAAATTCCCTAAGTCTAGCCTATGAGAACATTATGCAACTGCTAAGCCAATTACCTATTACCAACTTTGCTCAAATCACTAAGTGTGATTTCGCTATTGCTTAGGTGCCTATTTATAGAAAAAGTGAGAAAATGTGTGGTAATTTGCTTACCATAAACATGAGGCTAATCAAGTACCAACTTGAAATTCGTGCTAGAGCTTGCTCAAATTTCCCACCCAGTTGCATCTATTGAGTACGGTTTGTTGTGTGCAAAACTAATAAGGGATAATTAACTAGCCTAAGCTGGTGGCAGCAATCGGCGGTGTTATGCACGACCAAATACTGAGGTGTCATTCTCTAGGTGTTTTGTGAACTCAAAGACCGAGCTCATATCTTTTCAAGCACTGATTGCATCTTTGGCTTAATCATTCCTTTTGGGATATTAATTTCCAATGCATACAAATACTTAAGCTGCTAGCAAATCATTGGCTCAACTTCTAAGAAAATTGTGTTGTACAATACGGTTGCTAATTGTAATTATGAATTCTTGTCATTTCAAAATGGCAAGTGATTCATTTCACACAAGCCAAAAGGTTGGCAGTACATGTCGAATTAAATGCAAAAAGGTAACTCTTGTCTACCACTTTGAGAAAAAATAGCTAAGTATTGCATGCAAAATGTTTAAGCACTTAAAAGGTTTTTTCAAATATGCTACTTAGAGTGAAAACAATTTCTAGTGCACAACCAGAGTTGAGGTAAAATTGCAGAGAAGTTCAAGCTAAGCAGAAGCTTCCCACAAGGAAAAATGGCAAAAATTTCAATCTAAGAAGTACAAGGAGAGGCAACGAGAAGCTTATTTAAAGCTATGCAAGAAGCACCAGCCCTCAATGTCTTCGACAACATTTCTTATGCCACACTTGGTATTCCAGACAAGCCAAAGTGGGTGCACACATGAGAACTAGAGAAACCCAAAAGCTATAGAAACCAAACCCTAATCTAGGAGGACTGGGATAATATTCATGATCCCAGTCTTGCAAAGAACCCTAAAACTTTGAGGGAAATGACCTATGAAGGAATGAAGGTATCCAAAAATTTGATGTCAACGACAGAGAAGATATGGTTCGGCGGGCTTCCACAATATATGGTCCCATCTATGCACTATTGCCCAGAATTAGTCAATGTGGCCATTGAACATTTCAACCCAAGCACCAACAATATCGAGGGCCAGACTCTAATAGTTAATATCAGCCTGGGAGCTATTTGGAATATGTTGTGTATTCCTGATCATACCTCCAGAAAGATAAAAATTGAGGCATTCACTCTTGCAAAGGGGGAAAATATATGGAACAGGAGGGATAAGGCTCTAGAATTTTATAACAAAGAAACCAAAAGGGTTGAGGCAGACCATCGAAAGCCACCAAGGATCCCAGTGCAACACGATGCTTTCGACGTAGACTTCCAAGAGGCCTTTTCAATGTTGGCATTTGTTTGCAACCTGGACACCAACAAGGAGGTGCACGCGTTTTAGTTGGGCCCAAGTTTCCAGTTTCAGAGGAAACAATCTATCTTCTAGTATGATTTTACAAAATACCTCGCAAAGGAAATGATAGGGCAAATTAAGAATTACCAAGTTGAATGATAATTTAGGTTTCCCTCCTATCTTGCCCATATGTTTTTGCATTAGAACCCTGATTTCTTTGATAAGCGTGTGAAGTTGTCTATTTTTATGGAAGGAACAGGAGGAAGCCGGTTTCTATTTGGACTTCTCTCCTCTCTTCCACTTTTGACTATTATGCATTTTTAGATTATTTCTTGACTCTGATTTTGCAAGATTTGCAAGGAGAGGATGGTATTATTCGACTCACTAAGACACAGACTCGGTATATGCAGAACTTCATTCCCAGATGTGACTTGTTTTTTGGAGTGGATTTCACATTTATCCAGATGTGAGGCTTCATCAACAAACCATTCCACCTTCTAGCATGCGTTACAAATCAAGTGTTAGCCATTGAATTGTTCTGGCAAATATGCATTATTAATGCTACCTTCTATGCAGGAAAAGTCAAGAGGAAGGGATTGTTCATATGTTTGATAAGCTTCAAGATAGTGGTCATGAAAAAGAAAAAGGGGCTGCACTCGTTATAACTACGAAAAAATGGAGTTATAACCCTTTCAATGATCTACGACAAATGGAGTTATAACCCTTTCAATGATCTACCATATGAGCATATCAAAGTAACTCACAGTTCTCGACCTTACTGGGAAAAGAGGCACATCCCACTAGAGGATGAAGATGAATTATTGGTTGACCTGATTCACATTCCTACATAAGACAACAAACCACTATGGAATAAGTTATATTTCATTGTGGTGGATTATGATGAGAATCATAAAATGGGAGCCACCCTGTTCAATAAGTTAAGAAAAGAAGAAGAATAGAGTGTGGAAAGAATCAGAGCCTTCTGGGTGTATCGCCAAGAGACAAAACAACTTGATGCCCCTTATAATAGTGTGAATGATGATGAACAGTTTGATAAGTTGTAGGATGATGAGCATCCTGCTTCCGACTCAAGCACTAGTGGAGGCAATGACTCCGATGAAGAAGAAGAATAGGCGGAGGAGGAAGTTGAGACATCGACGTCCTCCACTCAGCAAAGGAAGAATTCCACAGGGAAATCTACCTATGTCACTTCAAACGTGCGACTGAATATATCAAGAGCCTCATAGACACTCACTTGGGCCTCCAAAGCAACGAGAGGGTCACAAGAGCAACAACCAGAGACTGTAAAGATGGGAGATTCCCTGCCCCCTAAACGATAGCACACAAAAGCTATTATAGGAGAAGGTTCACAAGAACCCGCCGCAAGCCAAGAGTTTGAAGTAAGTGAGGAGCCAGCAACGAGCGGAGCACCGCCATCATCCAGTCAGTAGGTAACATTTGCTCCTTTCTTACTTCTTAATTTTTCGTATCCTTTATTATCTCCGCGACACCCCTCACTACAAGTATTGGCCCTACCTTCTTTGTCTCTACCACAATGATTGCGGGAGGTTTCTCCCAATTCGCCCAAACAAAGCCACTTATCTTAATGCCTCCGCGAACCCTGACACCTATCGCTACTACCCAATCTCTCCTCGCCTCTCTTTCTGTAGACACTGGCTATGCATCCTACAAAAAGGCATGGAGAGCCATGTGCATGTCATTCAATGGTTGTACCATCCTTGGTTGCCATATAACTATTTGTCATTGTCCATAGCAAGCACCTTGTCCTTTATAAATGCTCGCTGGTGGAGTAAGTTTTGCATTTTTAGTTAATGTTGCTTTCCAGCTTATATGAAAATTTTAAAATTAAACTATTCCATAATTTTTACTATTTACTTTGGTTTTAGTAGTGTTTATTTTTAAGTTTTAAAACTAAATGTATGTTTAGTTTTTATTTTAGAGTTGGTATTTTTTTATACATGTTTAAATATATTATAGAATATGTAATATCATATACGAAAAATATAATGTAATAAATATATATAATATTTTTGATATAAATATAGTTATATTAATATACATTGTAAATTTTTACATTTAAAATATATTTATAAATTTGAATTTTTTTTTTCTGTATAATATAATATTTATATTATATATTCTATTATAAATATAATATTATATCACATTTATTATAATATATTATATATAATATTATAATATAATAATATTATATTATGATATTACAATACAATAATATAATATATTATAGATTATATAATAATATTATTTTACATAATTATATATATATATATATATATATATATTAATATAATTATATAATATAATATTATTATATCAATCTATAATATATTAATATATATTGTAAAATTTTATATTTAAAATATATTTATAACTTTGAGTTTTTTTCTTTATGTATAATATAATATTTATATTATATTTATACAATATTATAATATATTATCTATAATATTATGATATTACAATACAATAATATATTATGTTCTAGATTATATAATATTATATTATATAATTATACTAATATATATAATATTATATTATTTAATCTATACTATATTATATTATTGTATTGTAATATCATAATATTATAGATAATATATTATAATAAATGTGATATAATATTATATTTAAATAATATAATATATAATATAAATATTATATTATAGACAGAAAAGAAACTCAAATTTATAAATATATTTTAAATATGAAATTTTACACAATATATTAATATAATTATATTTATATAACTAGCTTATCTATCTTATTACATAATATATAGGAAACATCCAGATATATCAACTTGTTTGAATCCATTTTAGAAATTTGATTGTTGTGTGTTTATCATAATGGATTGTTTAGTTGCACAATAATATTTGTTATGTGTTTATCATAATGGATTGTTTAGTTGCACAATAATATAATATCATTGGCTTATCTTTTAGGAATGTACAACATCACGACATGGGTATGATATTAATATAACTAAGGAGAATGAATATTGTCTAAACATGAGGACATTATATTGAATGGATAAGTAATTAGTTGTATTATAAGGCTTGTAGCCTATGATTTATCTTGGAACCCTAACTCTAACCCTACCCCTATTGAAATTCAATCCTAATTGAACTATATCCCTCACTGTAACCCTAACCTATTAAAGTTCAACCCTAATTGAATGTAAACACTAACCCTAACATTAATTCTAGTTGTAACCCTAATTAAACCCTAACCTTAACCATAATTGAACCCTAACCCTAAATTAACTTTAACCCTAACTATAGTTGAATCATAATCCTAACCTTATTTGAACATTTACCCTAATTGAATATGAACCCTAACAATAACCCTAATTAAGTCCCAATTGAATCTTAACTCTTATAGTAATTGTAAGCCTAACCCTTATCCTAGTTGAGTTCTAACCCCAACCCTAATCCTAACCCTAAACTTTATCCTAGAACCTTTACCCTAATTGAACATCAATTGAACCCTAACCCTAACTCTAATTGAATCTTAACCCAAATTAGACCCATCCCTAACACTAATCAATCCCCAACCCTGACCTTCATCCTTACTCTAGCCCTAACCCTTATCTTATCTCAAAAATCCTAACCCTAACCCTAATAGATATGTAACCTTAATTTAACACACAGATTGGAAAGTATGAAATAAATATATTATATTAGAATACATTATAGATTGATATAATAATATTATATTATATTATATATATATGATATAATATATTCTAATATAATATATTTTATATTTTAATATATTATATTATTGTATTGTAATATCATAATATTATATTATTATATTATTATATTATATATAATATATTATAATAAATGTGATATAATATTATATTTATAATATAATATATAATATAAATATTATATTATACAAAAAAAAACTCAAATTTATAAATATATTTTAAATATAAAATTTTACAATGTATATTAATATAACTATATTTATATCAAAAATATTATATATATTTATTACATTATATTTTTCGTATATGATATTACATATTCTATAATATATTTAAACATGTATAAAAAAATACCAAATCTAAAATAAAAACTAAACACACATTTAGTTTTAAAACTTAAAAATAAACATGCTAAAACTTACTCCACCAACAGCACTTATAAAGGACGGGGTGCTTGCTATGGACAATGACAAACAGTTTTATGACAGCCAAGGACGGTACAACCATCAGATGGCATGCACATGGCTCTCCATGCCTTTTTGTAGGCTGCATAGCCAATGCCCTTTCTATAGGCTCAGCCGCCATTGACATCCCTATTGCTTCTACTACCTTGGGTCTAACCCACTATGCCCAGCAGGTGGACTATCCAATGACTACCCCATCACTGCAACAATTGATGAGTCCTTTTGTCGGCTCACAAACCAAACTTTCATAGGTCCCTTATTTCTCCCAGAAGACTGTTACTCTCCAAAAGAGTAAAACGCAAGGACCTACCACACTTACATTTCCTTTTTCCCTACCTCCTAGTGCACCCTTTGCAAGTGGGCTAGTTCAGTCACCATCCCAATTCATAGCCCAAGGAGAGGCCACAAAACAAGCATGGGCTCTTAGAATGCAAAAGAAAAAGGCTAAGGATGACAAAAAGGAGGCAGAGCCGAAGGTGTATATTGTGTACAATGAGGCACATCAAACATTGAATTTTGCCACCATGTACTTGAACACCACCAAACCACAAGGGGAGATGTTGTCGAATGATTACAACATGTATGTTGTGTGACTCGATCTGAGAGCAGCTCAACCACAGGACAAGGTAGAACTCATGGAGGAAACGTAGCAGGTGGTGACGACTAACTTTCTCCCCTCTGGCTGTCAGCTAAAGAAAAAGGAATAGTTGAAGCTTATGAAGGAAAGGGTCAGTTTCCTAGAGATGAGGGAGAAATCACTGGAAGCAGAAGTTGTGCGCTTATCAGAAAAAGAACGAGCAGAAGAGTTGGAGCGAAACAAACACCAAGAGAAACTCACGAAGTCCCAATCCATTGATCCCATCCTGATCAACGAGTTGTGAATGAAAAACCAGGAATATTAGAGCCAATTGGCCCTAGTGGAGCAGAATCTGCAACAAAAAGATGAAGAGCTAGCATCTCAGCACACTCAACATGAGCAAAAATTAGAACAGCAAAAGATGGACTTTGAGGGCCAAAAGGCCCAATTAGAAAAAGAGCTCCAACAGATGAAGTCTTCTCTTGACACAGAGTTGGAAAACCATGCCCGAGCCGAGGAGAACTAGTTTAAGGAACTAAGTAACATCGGGGAGCAACTTACATCCACAAAAAGGACAATTGTGAAATTAACAGAGGATGTCGGCTCAAAGGATGCAGAAATTTCCCTTTTAAAGAGCACTCCCCAAGACCTTGTTGTGTAGTTGGACCTCATCCTAGTAGCTCAATAGCTATACATTTCATACTGGGAAAAGGTTAAGGCCTTCTGCCTAACACTGTAGCCAATGCTCGCGTTCATCTCAAAAGCAACAAAATTGAGTAAGGAGGCTCACAGAACAATTGAACAGTTCCCGAGGTTCATCACAGAAAGGGTACCTGAGGTAAAGAGTTTTCTAAGCAAGCTATACATGGTCTCTGATGAAAACTTAGCAAAGGCAAGGATAGAGGATCGGAATGTTGCTACCCAGAAGGCAAACAAATTCATCCATTGCCACTCATCCATCCTACGTACTAACGCTTGCGCAACTATTTTGAACAAGACTATGGATGGCATGCGGGAAAATTTCTCCTAGCTAATTGAGATGGGCTTGATGTCCCCGTTTCTTGAAGATGGTTCGATCGCCACAGCCAAGAAAATTGCAACAAATATTGAAGAAAAGGAGCAAGACCCAACCACTTCCTAGAGTTTCAGCTAGCCTCCTATCACAACAGACATTGAAGGTGTCATCTATCCAGTTGTGTGGCTACTTTTCCATTGCGAGTCAGGGGCCAGTTTACCTAAGGTGTTTCCTTATAAGGAAATGCTTGACCTAGGTGGAGCGCAAGAAAATGTGCGCAATGTATCGAGGCCATCCGAAGATGACTGGTTGCCTATGCAGGCGGCCCTTTCTAAACTCTAATTTCGTCGCCCAATGGATGGTGCTCTGGTTTGCGAACTAGAGAAAATTTTGGGTTCCTCGTTCCTCAAGCAAAACGCCCCTGGTAGTCACCAAAAGCTATGAATATAAAATTCATCAAGCTCCCTTCAGGTTTTGTTTTTACTAAGTACCGGCCCATGCATCAAATGAACATCATCAAATCTTTTTGATAAATGACCATTGGCCTCCGCCACGTGTCCACTCAGCACTTTTTGAAGGAATTCTTCCCATCATTTTTCAAACGGCCCCTGCCATGCTTCCACATGTCATTGTTGTGCATGCTTAAAGGTTGCTCCCTCTCACTTTTGAATTGGGTCCCGACCGTGTGCCATGTAGCATTCATCTGTATATACTTTGGCAGACTCCATAGTTGAAGCCAAATAAAAAGCGCGCTTCTACATGTCTTCCTAGTACAAGCCTTCAACGACAAAGAGGAGGAATGAACTATGGGCTATGAAATGCCGCCACGCGTCTCCTCAGCGAATGCTTCTTCAACGTAAAGGATGGAGCGAACTATGGGTTGCAATATGATGTTGCATGTTCGAACTGCCTATGCTGGGTGGCGACACTTGTTTGCACGATACTATGTCAGGACCACTGCCATCATTCGCAGGGGATGCACCTAGATGGGGATGACCACATGCTATGGCTCAAATCTTTTTCTGTTACAACAACCGGGGAATCATTGCTGCTACATCATTGCTCAAGATTCCAAATATTTTCAGTTACTGCTCGACAGACGATGGGAATGCTCACTATATATACTACTCTTTATTTCTAAAGGGGGTTCCAGGTTCTAAGTTCCAAGAGTTCCAAGAGTTCAAAAATTGCAGAAAGTATAGAATTTTAGAGACACTAGGCTTTTTACTGTTATTAGATTAATGTAGAAAGACTCATAGACTGTATCATTGTTCGGCCTTTCTATTTTTCTTAAGCTGTTTGATTAACTTTATACTGTACCATTATTGTTTGAATGGTTCATTTACAGAACTTCTATAATTTTAATGCAAGTTTGATCATTTATATCATGTCTTTTGACTCCTCTTTTCAGTGAATGGGTATGAAAATTATTTTATGTCATTGAATGCGTTGTTCATGCTTCAATCTTTAAATTTTTCATTCTAGGACATAGTAAATTGTTGAACGGGCCCTTAGATTATATCCAAAAGATTGATTTATCATGTCTTTTATCTAAATTATGGCGCATCACCTTAGTTAGATCCTTTATTTTTATATCTGCTTCCTTTTCCCTTTCCAAACCCTAATTATAGAAGAAGCCGACTTCTTTAAAAATTTGGAAGTCACTCAGTTTAGCGCAATAGGTCCCCCATAAACTGAGTTTCCCACAAAGGGTTGATACCTTGCCAATTTTTGGCATTAATAGATACATAATCTTCACAACACTTACAAAACATAATATTCATAGTACATGAGTAGTTAACTTCTTGACACATTATCATACAAACATTTATCTTGAATAGTCTTTAAAAAAATTCACAGCATAATCATCACAGTATAGAATGAATTGTTATGTTCTTGATCCATCACCATATAAACATGTCGAAAGATGTATATGTCAACTTTTTGCAATATTATTTCTTGTATAGGAAATGGACTTGGGAGAAAGCTTTATAATTTATAATACAAATAAGAAATGGATCAAGTCGGTTGAACATGGCTCAAAGTGATTCAGCGTGTTTGGGTGCGAAAGATGACCATGCCTAGCGTAAACGTACCATCGGACACATTGGAACAATCTGTTTGCTCACACAAGTTGCAAAATGAAAGTTGCACCACTTTGCAACTTTACACTATTGCATTTGACACTTTTTCCATCAAGTGAAGACTGGACACCATGGTAAAACGACTCCGAGATAACAAAAATCGAGAGAGGTTATTGTAGAGGGGCCCAATGCAATCCCATAGGCTCAAATGGAGAGTTCATAAGCATCATAGTTTCCAAGTAATATCTCATCAAATATTGTTGCCCTTTTGCACTTTGGACCCTTAAGGGAATGAGTCGATTGAATGTAGCTCGAAAACAATTCAACATGTTTGGATGTGAAGAGGACCATGCCTAGCGTAAACGTACCCATCCGGATGTGTTGGAACAATCTGTTTGGTCACATGAGTTGTAGAATGAAATTTGCACCACTTTGTAACTTTACACTACTTGCATTTGACACTTTTTCCATCAAGTGAAAATTGGACACCACGGGAAAATGACTATGAGGTAACAAAAACTGAGAGAGGTTATTGTAGAGGGGCCCAATGGAATCCTGTAGGCTTAGGTGATGAGTTTGTAAGCATCACAGTATCCGAGTAATAGCCCATCAAATATTGTTGCCCTTTTGCACTTTGGACCCTTAAGGGAATGAGTCGGTTGAACGTAGCTCGAAGTGATTCAACATGTTTGGATGCGAAAGAGGACCATGCCTAAAGTAAATGTACCCATCCGGACATGTTGGAATAGTTTTTTTGGTCACATGAGTTGTAGAATGAAATTTGCACCACTTTGTAACTTTACACTGCTTGCATTTGACACTTTTTCCATCAAGTGAAAACTGGACACCACGGGAAAACGACTCTGAGGTAACAAAAACTAAGAGGTTATTATAGAGGGACCCAATGCAATTTCATAGGCTCAGACGAAGAGTTTGTAAGCATCACAATATCCGAGTAATATCCCATCAAATATTGTTTCCCTTTTGCACTTTGGACCCTTAAGAGAATGAGTCGGTTGAATGTAGCTCAGAGTGATTCAACATGTTTGGATGTGAAAGAGGACCATGCCTAGCGTTAACGTACCCATTCAGATGTGTTGGAATAGTCTATTTGGTCACATGAGTTGTAGAACGAAATTTGCACCACTTTGTAACTTTACACTGGTTGCATTTGACACTTTTTCCATCAAGTGAAAACTAGACACCACGGGAAAACGACTCTGAGGTAACAAAAACTGAGAGAGGTTATTGTAGAGGGGCCCAATGCAATCCCATAGGCTCAGACAAAGAGTTCGTAAGCATCACAGTATTAGAGTAATAGCCCATCAAAGATTGTTGCCCTTTTGCACTTTGGACCCTTAAGGGATCAAGCTGGTTGAATGTAGCTCGAAGCGATTTGACGTGTTTGGGTGAAAAAGAGGACCATGCCTAGTGTAAACGTACCCATATAGACACGTTGGAACAGTCTGTTTGGTCACACAAGTTGTAGAATGAAAGTGCACCACTTTGCAACTTTACATTGCTTGCATTTGACACTTTTTCCATCAAGTGAAAATTGGACGCCATGGGAAAATGACTCTGAGATAACAAAAAATGAGAGAGGTTATTGTAGAGGGGCCCAACGCAATCCCATAGGCTTAGATGGAGAGTTTGTAAGCGTCACAATTTTTGAGTAATAGCCCGTCAAAGATTGTTGCCCTTTTACACTTTGGACCCTTAAGGGATCAAGCCGGTTGAACGTAGCTCAGAGCGATTCAACATGTTTGGGTGTGAAAGAGGACCATTCCTACTGTAAAAATACCCATCCAAATGCGTTGGAATAGTCTGTTTGGTCACATGAATTGCAGAACGAAAGTTGCACCACTTTGCAACTTTACATTGCTTGGATTTGACACTTTTTCTATCAAGTGAAAACTGGACACCATGGGAAAATGACTCTAAGATAACAAAAACCGAGAGATGTTATTAGAGATGGGCCTAATGTGATCCCATACGCTCAGACAGAGAGTTCGTAGGTGTCATGATTTTTGAGTAATAGCTCGTCAAAGGTTGTTGCCCTTTTGCACTTTGGACCCTTAAGGGATCGATTTGGTTGAACATAGATCAAAGCAATTTGAGATGTTTGGGTGCAAAAGAGGACCATGCCTAGCGTAAACCCACCCATCTAAACATGTTGGAACAATTTTTTTGGTCACATGGGTTATAGAATGAAAGTTGCACCACTTTGCAACTTTACACTGCTTGCATTTGACACTTTTTCCATCAAGTGAAAATTGGACACCACGAGAAAACGAATCTAAGATAACAAAAACTGAGAGAGGTTACTATGGAGGGGCCCAACATAATCCCATAGGCTCAGACAGAGAGTTCGTAAGTGTCACGGTTTCTGAGTACTAGTCTGTCAAAAATTGCTTCCCTTTTGCACTTTGGACCCTTGAGGGATCAAGCCAATTGAACATATCTCACAGGGATTCAACGTGTTTGGGTAAGAAAGAGGACCATGCCTAGTGTAAACATACCCATCCAAATGTGTTAGAATAATCCATTTGGTCACATGAGTTACAAAATGAAAGTTGCACCACTTTGCAACTTTACACTACTTGCAATTGACACTTTTTCTATCAAGTCAAAATTGGACACCACAGAAAAATGACTTGGAGATAACAAAAATTGAGAGAGGTTATTGTAGAGGTGCTCTACATGATCCCGATGCCTTAGACGAAATGCCCATAATTGAAATGGTATCCAAGTAACAAGCTGTCAAAGATTGTTGCCCTTTTGCAATTTAGACTGTTAAGGGATTACGTTGCATGAATTACAAATGTTTGAGGGTAGCAATAAATTTCAAATTTTGAGTAAATATCATTACAAATGTTTATTGATATTGATATATAATCATTAGGTTGATTTGTTTTAATAAATGAAGTTTTTATAATAAGTTAGTCAATTGGTGCTAGTTATAATAGGGAGAGAATAAAATAAGAAAAAAAATTATTAGTAACCATCAATGGTTATTACACTCACTATATTAATAATATTATGTTTAAAATAAAATGAGATTTATTTGGTTGTCCTAATTCTTCTGTTTGTGCTACAATTGTCTAATATGCTTCATACACCATTCTGAAACCCAAGTGCTTGTACTTGTAGGCACAATGCCTTAGGTACTTCGTTTACAATGTCACTCATACATTCAAGATTCTCTTATAATGTCTACATCATAGGTGCTCATGATGAGGTTAATTTCAAATGAATAAATTGGGATTCCCTCGCTAAGCTTCACACGCTCTTTTATAATGGCTTCAAATCATAATTGAGATTTGTCAAGATCATCAAAATAAGGATGTTGCATTGCTTTTTTGGTTGAGATTCTCTTGGGTGGCTCATAAATCAGCATTTTTTGCAAGGAGACACTAATCAATTTTTAGTAGTTTACTTACAAATAGGCAAAGTAAAAAAAGAAAAAGAAATAGCATCCAAAATGGAAATGAAATGAAAATAGATGGAAAGCACTTACAGACAACAAATCCACACCATTTGGTTCCAATTCGGGAACAATAAGACATAAATCTTGATGCTTACATTCAGGATAGGCATGTCAGTCTCTCAACTTAGTCACTCCTAGCCATACATCTTCATTGGGAGTTCCAAGATACCTACTGCACACAACAACCTCTCATGAATAGAACATGAATAGAATGTAACCAGAATATTACTTTCCAACCTTTTGGAAACTTGTAACCTATTATAAAAACAACACAATTTAATCTTCCACTTAGTTTACTAATCTATTGAGAATATCCTACGTTTTTTTTGCATATTTTTGAGAAAAAATAAAATACCATTGAACTTTTTATCCTTTGCCACAATTCTAAACATAAAGTGTGCTACATTTGTAAGTCTGATAACTTCATCAATCACCTACAAACATGATTTAAACATTATATGATAGCATTTGCATCATAGCATTGGCATCATACAAATTAATGTGCATGCAAGTATAAATTAATAAGAACCAATGTGCATACTTACAAATTAATCCAACAAACCATTCAGGTCTACTCTACTCTTTATTGTGTCAAGTATTGCCTCATGGTCAGACTCACGGACGTTCCACAAGGTCTTGTTCAAAGGTCTACCCCCATATTTGGTCAAACGGACATTGGATGCCATGACAAGGTTCGAGTAATGAAGAATCTTCTAAAGCGTGTCAAAGTTCTAAAACAACCAATAGTTAACACTCTTATGTGGGTACCTTTTAAGCCACGTTCCAATAACAACAACTAAGCCTGTAGGGTATTCGATGTTTTCTCCATCTATAACTGGGGCCTCCAATTTCTTTTTGGCCTCAACACAATGACATAAGTAATAGTGTTGTTGTAATTAATATTTAATTACACTTTGCATAAGTTTACTTAGGCATTATTTAATTCCTAGGTTTTAGGATCTTATCTTTATCTTTTGAGCTATCTTGTTGCTCAAGATAAGATTAGGGTTTTCATCTTTTCTTTTATAAAGCAAATCATATCTTGTAATTTATTGTCTTCTCGAATAATAATATTTGCACATCTTCTTGCAAATCTCTTGCTTTTTTGTTTTTCTCTTCTGTGGAAGGATTATTCTGGTTTGCAAATCTAATCTTAGTTTCTAACAAATAGTTTGTTCCCTCTTCATTGTCTTCATTTGCAATAACTGTATAAACATGCCCTACATTGATATGTGTAGAAAATCTCTTGAAATTAGTCAAAATTACAAATACACTACAAAGTAAGATAACAATAGGAATTTCAAAAACTAAACAAGTAGATATATTACCTAGTTGAACTAGATCTGATATGTGGTCCAAGTCAACCGATGAATCCATCTATGTTAGTTCCAATGTTGTCAGAGGGTGATACGTGTGAATTTGGCTAAGATAACTTAACGACCATTTCTCAACCCACTCCTTTGACTCATAATCATCCCAAGCTTGCATTGTACGTGAAGAACAAAAGCATGCCATCTTTTGTGTATTAATACTCTATGAACCTGCATTTGAGCTAAGGAAAGAGTGTAGCTCACTCGATCATGTCAATGTAAAACAATCCTCATATGGTGCAATGTTAGTACCATCTATCAACCAAAAAAATCTATGAACTGAAGACGTACCTTCATTACTTTGACCCATCGAAGAATTACACCACTCGACGATTGATTTTGCATCTGTCAACTTTGCATTGTCTTTATACTTTAACTCTTCTCATGCTAATGCTCTTTTCACACATGCTCCCCCTTTCCATGCCCAACCTCACAAAAGTTCCACATATGTTGAACACCTATAATGACATGCATCCTGCACAACCAATAGAACATGCACGAGTTCTTGAACTATGCTGCACAGTTATCTGACCATATTATATGCGGACCATATGTTATGCCCCTCTAAATCAAATCACTGTAGAAAATCCAGAAGCAACCTTGCACGAACTCTGGAGAATGTGTGCGATCATCACTAATATAAAAGTAATACTCCCTCAATACCTTCCTTTGGTCCTCTGTACTATTAGCTGCATGAATGAATGTTATGTGCACAAATATTGAAACCTGTGGAGTTGTAATATTGTGATTACACCTCACGTTGTGGCTGTAGAGTGTAGTTCTCTACAAAGTCAACCACTAAAACTATGTTTTCAACTGGAAAGGTGTACTTGCATAGCTTGAATTGTGTGTCCAACCATCAGGCTCTATGGGTATGCCTTGCATACTCATACAATATATTGTCACGAAACATGGACATAAACTAATACACTAGAATCTTCTAAATAACTAAATCACACCTTTTTGCTTGATTACCATCTTTTGTAATGTATTCCATTGTTTTATACTTCTTGAAATCTACTAGTTTTGGTCCCACCTCTTCTATGTTTTTCATATTTTGACATATTGGCATACGCTGCAAGCCACCGCAACGCTGACATGAACCATCCAAGCATAGTGTCTTGTAGAATATTTGGCCATCCTCTATTTCATATAAATTTTTTTATAAGAACTCTCTTGAAGATGTTGGTGGGGCTTGTATGTCACAATCCTGCAAAACATCATTAGTATGCAAATCTAAACATATAGAATGATAAACATCATAATGGTTAGAGAATTCAATATGTAATATACAACAAGAAGTAGTGCGTGTGTGATTTATCTTAACATAAAAAAGTTTAATCATTTCAAAATATCTTTGAAAAATACTAATTTGAGGATAATCTAGTTGAAATTTATGAAAAGATTGGGTTTGAGTCGTATCCAAAAAATGCTTTGGATGTAGCTCATGATTTCGACTACTAATTCTCCTTCTTACCACATCCATTTGATTCGGAGATGGCCTTGTGTTATTCTTCTAATACTCTTCAATTAGTGTTCTCAATGCTTCAACAATTTTTTTATCTTTTCGTGGAAGTCTCCCCGAGAATGCCCATAATTCATTTGAATTGGTGCCCTCAATTCTTTGTCGCCTTTGAACAACTCTTGATAAAGTTTTTATGTTAATTCTCAATTGTCCACTCGTCTTTCTAATGAGACGAGATCTCTTTGTTTGAATACTTACCAAAGTCGATGTAAAGACACATTGGGTGACATTACTATCCTTTGAGCGTGTGGTCTTACCCACACTCTCATAAACATTCATTAGATTCTTCACAATAGTGTTTTCACTTGAAGTATTCGATGTTCTCAACCCAAGAGTCTTCATGATGTTTCTATACTTTATACCCCACATCATTTCAACAAATAGTTGACATCTTGTGGTCTCATTTATCCTTTCAAAGAACAATTTCCAAATTTGATCAGCATATCTTCTACAAGTGTGTGCTGGAATCTTACCTTCCATGTGCTGCAAAATATCCTGATCAATATTAATCAAATACTTTGGCTTTCTATGTAAAATTCTAGGTGGTGTTCTCTTAGGTACATACATCTCAACATTAGGAATTTCATCAATATTTAAGTGAGGTGGGCTAGATTATGTACCTTCAATCGAAGGTGGAATAGACAACATACCTTGAGGTTCACATGGGGATGATGGCATACCTTCTTCGTCAAATCTGAGTGATGATGTACTCTCAACTTGAGATGTGGTGGATGGTGTCCCTTCATATTCACTTGTGGTAGATGGTTCCCCTCCATATTCACTTGTGGTAGATGGTGTCCCTCCATATTCACTTGTACTTAATGGAGTCCCTTCGTATTCACTTGCAATAGAGGGTGTGTCTCCAACTATGGTATTTGAATCTATCTTACCACAATGCTTTTGCATTTGTGCCCTTTGTGCCGCCAATGCATTTTCTCTTTTTGATGGTTGAGGTTCCTCTTCAATTGGCTTGTTTTCATCAATCGTATCCAATTTCTTCTTCTCACGATATGTCCTCATCCGTTCTCTATTTTTTGCTTTATTGGTTTCATACTCTTCATCTGTTGGTTTATACCTTGTTCGTTTCCTTGGCATGGTGGATAATTTTAACTATAGCATGGTAATGAGACAAATATTAGTTCCTAAAAAATGAATCCATACAAATAAATGAAATATATGTCATTCAAGGCTTCATACAAAATACTTACAATCATCCTGTAGAAGAGTATTTCTAGCATAGACAAAGGTCACATGAATTTTTCTGATGGAATGCCTTAAAGAAATGTGGTAATGTGGCTTGCCATGATTGCAAGATAGACTCAAAATGGAAGCATGGACAAGGCATGTGAATTGTTTGACAATAATGTTTTTGTAGACATGTATGAAAAATGTGGTAGCTTTGACAAGCTAGTGAGCTCACTAGCTTGCCAATGTGATAGGGTTGACAAGGTAGGAGTAGTGTATGCCTCAAAGAAATGGGGTATCGTTGTGATGTAAAATGTGGTAGCTTTGACAAGCTGGTGAGGTCACTAGCTTGCCAATGCGGTAGGGTTGAAAAGGTGGGGCAGTGTATGCCTCATAGAAATGGGGTCTCACAATGATTTCACCATGAGACCCCATTTCTATGAGGCATACACTGCCCCTACTTTGTCAACCCTACCACATTTGCAAGCTAGTGACCTCTCTAGCTTGCAAATGCAAAACCCATTTCTATGACACATTTTCATGCTGCCCCTACTTTGTCAACCCTACTGAATTGGAAAGCTAGAGAGGTCACCAGCTTGCAAATGCGGTAGGGTTGACAAGGTAGGGGCAACGTGAGGAAATGCCTCATAGAGTCCCCATTTCTATGAGGTATTTCCTCACGCTACCCCTACCTTGTCAACCCTACCGCATTGTCTTGTGGCATGCCATGATTGCAAGATAGGTTGCACCTTTCCCCATGTTGCTAACTTAGCCTTGAATAAAGAGTCTTGAAACAATGGAGAGAAGGGTTAAAATCCCTTGTAGGTAGACTAATCAAGGAAACATTTAAAATATATCACAACATAAGTGATGAGGTAAGTTTAGTGATGAGGTAAATTTAGAAATAGAGATGAAAGCCAAAATAGATTCAAAGATCCATCAATGTGGGAGGAGTATATTCCAATTTTATAGAGACATATATGGAAAATTTGGTAGCATAGACAATGGAATCAACTAGTTGATAAAATGCACATCACCATGAGACCCCATGTTTCTTTGAGGAATTTCTTCAAACAACTAAATGCCTTGTCTATGTTGTTTGATAAAATGCTTTGGTAGACATGTATGGAAAATTTGGTAGCATAGACAAGGCAATCAACTACTTGGTATAATTGTTTGACAAAATATCTCAATGAGATCTATGTCCTCGTGGACTAGAATGATTGCAGGATATGCACAAAATAAATTTATTGAAAAGGCTTTAGAAAATTTCAAGCATATGCAAATTGTAAGTGTACAACCAAATTCAACTACATTTTACAACATCCCCCATGCCTATACCAAAATGAAAGCTTTGGAGAGTGGTATGCACATCCATAGTAAAGGATTGAGAAATGATGTATTATTTTACTCCCTTATAAATTTTGTCATAAATATGTGTATACAAAATGTGGAAGCATACACAAGGTAAGTCATTGTTTAACAAAATGCCTCAAAGAGATGTGGTTTAAAAATGTAATTGGCAAGTGTAAAGAATTGTGTAATTTAAAATGTGCATTGACAAGCTAAGGTTATAATGACAAACAAACAATGATCAACATGGAATATGAAAAATAACAAAAATCAAAGCAAGCCAAAATAGAATGAAATAAAATGTGTAAAGATTTCACATACCTAGAAAACCAAAGTTTCAAATGGAGGAGTTCTACCCAACTATGTAGCCTTTGCTTTTTCTTTCTTCAAACTCCTCAACAATTTGACTTTTTCAAAAGCTTGTTCCCCTCCAAACTTCAATTATATATCACTCTTGAATGGAATTCAAACTTGAATTGATATTATATGTCTTTCAATGTGAAAACTCTGCTATTGTTACATCCCACCCTAATGAATTATAAACACTCTAAGTTCTGTTGCTTAAAGAATGTTGAATGTTGCATATGTTGTGTAATTATGCATAAATGATAGAAATCTTATGTTTTGCTATGGAAATGCAATGGATTATGTATCATGTTATTCCTAGATGTTCATATTGTGGTGAACTTGGAAAGGAAGTTTATATCTTGCAGTAATTGATTTGATTGAAATATATCTTAACGTTAATGAGATGATAATCTAATCCTTCTTCATTGGTTGGAGTTGGATGCAGGAAAACGTTCCGCAATGCTCGAGAGCAGGGAAGTATCATCTGAGTAGAGAGGCAATGTTGTATGTACCCTGGAATCGCCATCTGAGCTAAGGTAGGTCTTTGGATCTAGTTAACCCTAGAAGTGGGTAATCTGCACCCTGTCGTCATAGGTTGTCGAGTGAACCTTGAGTGGGTTGTCATCGGTGCTATTAGGGTTAAGAAACCGGTTCTTTTATCTCTTTGGTCTTTGACGTGCTTAACTTGGGTTCGTGTTCGGTAATCGTACCGTTGAGAGTAACTTTGCTTGGTAAAGCTCGTAAATATTTATAATAATAATAAAACATTATTATTATTATTATTATTTATTTTGCTAATGAAACTAAATAATGTTATATTGAATATAAAGAGAATTTATTTTATAAATAAATATGTTTTTAATTATAAATAGGAATAATAAACCTTACCACCTTGTGTTGGACGAATTTATATTTAAATTAACTTATTTATGTATAATGTTCATTCGTATTTTCTGGAGAGATGAGTTTAAGCTGTTTAACTTATGAAGTGAAAATCCGCCATGTTGTTGATTCAAAATAATTCGCCATCAAAATGACGTGGTATTATTTCAATGAAAACATCCAAAAAATGGAGTTTTGTGAGGAGCAACGTGAGAAGTGGAAATCGCATGGCTTGGAAGTGGAAATCGCGCGGCTTGCAAATCAACCAAGAATCACCATTGATCATGCTTGGCCGTCGTGCATCCTTCATGGGAAGTGGCGGACACTAATTCCGGAAAATTTTCTTTAATTCGTTTTGGAATCCCTTTATTCGCGTTTATGGAGGGCGTGGTGGAAAGAAGACAGGAGGGAAGTTTTAATAACTATCTGGAATGGTGATTCGGGAGGGGCATATCTTTTGAAAAGGTTTCTTTTGGAAAGAAAGAGGATATGAAAGAGAAGATACGGGAGTAGTAGGGTGATTGAGAAAGGAAGAAGATTGCTTCCTGAAATAGACGTACCAGGAGGGCACGTGAAAACCATTAAAAGGCAGAGGCGTTTGAAGTAGAGGGGTAACAGTTGAAAGATTATTTGGTTGCCTTCATCTGAATTCGCTGTTGAACCAGGCTTCAATTCACAGGCATGTAATTACTTACATTCTTTCCTGATAAGAAGTCATGTAATGTGAAAATGCTATGGAACTAATGCTAATCTCATAGGAGTTTGCCGACTCAAGTAATGCGTTGAGCTGAGTATAATATACTTTCTTTCTGTCTGAGTTTTCTGGAGAAAGAAATGCGTTTGACTGAGTATATTGTGCTTTCTTTCAGTCTGAGTTTTCTAGAGAAAGAAATCTGGAGTGTGGATAATGAAATTCTTACTCATACTTAGTCCTTAAATTTCTGAAGAATGTGTTTGGAATCTTTTTGAAACACCCTGTTGATATAGTGAATAAAGATAAGAGGAAAGTAAATTAAATGCAGAAGTTATGCTAGTTCTATTGATGGTTGACAGAAAAGCATAACCAGTAAAGAATGAACTATTTTCTTGCAGTTGTGCTCTTTTCTGATAGACAAATTGTGTTAAGAGTCTTTGGCTTATAAAGTGCCTAAATTTCTTTTAATGTTGTTGAAAATACTATTGATTCCTAATGTATGAATACAGAAGTATAAATGGTAACTCATATAGAGTTAGGTGAAGGGAAAGTTGCTTCCCTGAATCGTGACTTGTTGAGCAGTAGGGTCTGAAAACAATAAAGGTTATGGAAACAAAACTGTGAACTTCGCTGTTGAAAATCAGCATCACCTTAAAGTCTTATGACAGCTTCAAATATGAAGTCAACGACTAGTAGGGTTTACCGTTGTTATGAATTCGTGTGAACTTTAACTTAGCTGAATTAACTCAGAAGAGTTAGTTGAACTCTTGTAAAAATAGATTATTCCGAAGTTCTCGGTTCATCGAAATCTGAGGCTTTGTTAACTATCTTTAAGTAATAGTAAGAAGTAATAAAGCTGTACGTGTACAGCAGGCAAGCAAAAGAGTACGCAATTCTTGCGGAGAACCCTAGCCTTGGAATTTCTTGACACGTGGCAGGTAGCCAAGAAATGTGAGGAAGGGTGAAAACCCTAGGTAGGTCATAAATTTTATGCCCTAGGACAGGTGTCCAGATTTGAGAAAGTTACGGAGTAGTATTCTCCAGAAGCCCTAGTTGAGTAAGCTTTTCCAAGTCGGGCAGGGTGGGTGAGTAGCACAGTAGTGCAAATGCTATGGCCATAGTAGGGCAGATGCCACTGGCTGTCCTAATACTCACATGTACTCAGATATCTAGCTAGCCAGGAATGTCGGCTTAGTAGGAAGGTATCCTTGGTAGTCAGGCAGTGCCAGTTAGATAGAGTTAAACCACCAGAGCTCAGATGGCTATTTGAGGGTTAGTCCAACATCGCCTTTCGCAAGAAGGGCAGGGCCCCCTTCCAGTAGGAAGGTGTGCGCGGGGGACTGAATAAGTCCGTGGTTGGAGGTAAAAGCACTCAGATGATGCTTCCCTCAATTCTTCAGTTGGCAAAGCCGAGTATTGGAAGACGCTGAACAGATAAGGACTTCTTAACCTTTCTCTTGTACTTGCTTTGTACTTATTATGAAATGATATTGATATCTCACAATTTCTATAATGTAACTTGATTACTGTATCATGGATAATGTTGTACTGCAATGTTTTAAAAAAAAAAAAAAATGCTCTCAATGATGCATAGATGGATATATGTTTATTGTTTGTTCTTCATTGATTTAGAGTTCTAACAGCTATTTCATGCAAAGGTGGTGGAATGTGAAAAAAATGCATGCACACTTCACAAAATCATCAAAAAGCTTTCTTTTTTGTTAGAACACGCACAAAACCAGGAGAATATGTAGAATGTGGGCCTTGAGATCATGGGTATATTGGGTTGTTTATCATTTTTATAGCAAGACAAAACACACTCGCATTATAATGCAAGCACATTATGTCTTGCTAAAATAACTACCATATCTCTACTACTTCAAAACGTGCTCGTGTTATGAGAGAGTTAATTTTTTATAGGTTTATTTTCTCTCTTTCTCTTTATCCTCTACCCTCTACCCTCTATGTCTCTCCCACTCCATCCCTCTCTCTCTCTCTCAAGTCTCTCCCTCCTACTCCCTCTCCCTCTCTCAAGTCTATCTCTCTCTCTCACTCACTCCTTCTATCTCTCTCTCCTCTTCCCTTAACCCTTAAACCCTCTATCTCTCTCCCACTCCCTCCCTCTCTCTCAGTCAAGACTCTCCCTCCTACCCCCTCTCCCTCTCTCA
>VDFB02000002.1:200104042-200276374 GCA_007258455.2 Sequoia sempervirens | reverse complement strand
GCATGCATGCATACATACATACATACATACATACATGCATACATACATACATACATACATGACATACAAACATACATGTACATACAAACATACAGATATATAAACATACATTCAATAGAGTATCATTTAACATAGAGCAAGACATAACGCGAGCGCGTTATACTTTGTTCGTGTTATGCCCTTCTAGACATGTCCTGCACAAAAGCAAAAAAACCATGTCAAAACTAAGATATAACGCACGTGCGTCATAACACTCGTGTTATATCTTACTTTGGGAATCTGCAAGCCTTAGGCTTGGTATTTGCCTTGGAATACCAACCCAAAGGCTTGGAGGGCCTTCCCAATGACTAGAGACGTGTTTTTGCAAATTCTACAATATTTCACATAATCGGGTTTGTGCTCACCGTTAGGATTGCACATGTTTCAATGTCGAACAAATTGAACACTTGGGTATTGTTAGGCTCTCTCTTAGCTATCCAACGATGTAATTTCTTTCACATTTTGACAATGTTGAGCTTTTCATCTATAATTTATTTTGTTTTTGTGTCTCTTTTTTGGAAAAAAATAATGTTTGGTGTTTTTTGTTATAAATTAATAGTTCATTGAAATTTCAAATAAATTACATTTTTAGAAACTATACTCCATTCTACAATTTTATTTTTTTTAAATTCAATTAGTTTCCAAAATTTGTAGGGGTAGCACGTCCAAAATTCTATTTTTCAAGAAGTGTCCACTTTGAAAATTAGTAAAAAATTAATTATTCATTAAAAATTATCAGAAAAATTGTGCATCAACTACATACTGTAAGCTAATTTCTCACCAAAGCGATTTTAAAAATACTAAAAAAAAGTTCATCGTGCTAGGTATGCACAAAAGTTTTTGTGTTATGTTTTTCTGATAAAAACAACACCAATTTATGTGCATCCCTCTTTTGAACCTCTTAATCTCAACCATTTTAAAAATAAATTAGTAGTTAGAAAGTAGACTCGGAGCACTACAATCCTTGTTTTTGTTGCATCTCAAAATTTTGAGTGTAACTATCCTCAATTTCACATCCAAGGTCAGTATTTCTTGATTTCAGAAAGAAAAAAAAGTGGCCACTTAAGCCCCCTTTTTGGCCCCCCATATTTTTGCACTTACCCCACATTTATATAGAGTATTAGAAGGGGCCAAGATTGTAGCTCAAAAAATTCAAATTCCTAAGAATCTTGTAGAGGCATAAGCTACTCTAATAAGCATACAGGACTACATCAAAGTACTTTAGCAAGCCAAACAATAATGGGATACTGCACTTATGCAATTAAAGATCATCTACAAGAACATTCTCCTAGGTAATTGAGCATCATGTCTTGGGGACAAGACATAATTTTGAAAGGGGGGAATGATGTTAGCAGGGTATAGGGCAAAGAGTAGAAGATATTGCAACTCACCACAAAGCACTTGTAGAACATCAGACCGACAAGAAAGATAGACTAAGGGGTACCCTATAAGGGTCACGCCTCTATAAAAGACTACGCATTAATATATGCATGTAATAAATAATATATTAGAAAGAATTGAATATATACGAATATAGAAAGGGACTATAATACAAAGCAGAGACTAAGATCTGCTATATATATATATATATATATGGAATTATGAGGATTCAATGGATATATGTGTTATGAATTATTTTTTTTCTTACTTGAGTTATAAATGAGTTACTGTTAGATGTAGTTTCCTATCACACTTACTCTCTTCTATCACTGTACCCTCTAGAGTATAAACTAACTACGTAAGGGATACTGAGGTACAAATATTTGATTGTAATTGCCTATTTCCTCTTGCTAACACCAAAATTTTCATTCATATCATCCTTGGTGTAGATTACATCCTCTACAAAATCATCTATCAATTCCCTTTTCGATAAGGGCTCCATAAGAGTTTTATCTTTTTCCTTATCCAATTGCTCCACCATGTAAGAGGGAAAGTCTTGTAATGGGGAAATGTTCGCTTTGTCTCACAAGATCCTACCTTTAGGACTTTTGATGGGTGAGCTAGATGGGGGCACAAATTTCTTTTCCAACACAAATTTCTTTTCCAAACCCATTGCCTTGGTCATATGTGATTTGGTTTTGCAATTCGTTAAATAGTCCAAGGTCAAGTTACAAAATTTGCATAACATATTTTTGACCTCAATTCCACAAATTGTTTCCAAGAGCTTGATTTAGATTCCAAAATAATATGACTTGAAAGAGGTCAATATGTATTTTTTAGGATGTAGACCCTCATAAAAATACTACATTCTCTAGACAAAAATTCTTCGTCGAATCTCATAAATATTCCTATATAGTTTTCGATTTGCTCCAGAATAGAACGATCCTAGTAATCAACTGGGAGATTATAAAGGTGAATCCACATGGATTTTCAAGATGCAAAATAAAATAGGATCGAGTTAGGAGCTCATTCTTTCAAATGTAGGCTAGCATCATCCAACATCCACAATCCTCCACACATTATCTTATCTCTAATCTCCCTAGAGGGGCAATCATCAATAAAAAATACTTTAGGGAGAAAATTCAAGAATACTTCATGCCCCCATTCAGATTGCAATCATTCCTCAATCTTTCCTTTGGTCAACCAAGAACCATTGAATTTTCCAATTAGCACCAAGTTCAATAGTGCATCTTTTCTAGAGACAACAAAGGAGATATTAACAAAGATTATATGTCTCAATTCTTCCTTCTGCCAAGAAGCACATTGATGCACCTCAATCCATTTATTTTTCCTCCCATGCAAATGTGGAGACAAAGCCCTACTTCTCCCAAGAGTGTGAGAAGGGGCCTTAGATCACTCAAGGCTTTGTAAAGCATTCCTCTCCCCAATTTTTAGTCTCCATCAAATCTTGAATGTGGTTTTCATGATGATTCCCTAGATGGTGCTTGCCACTAACATGTTCACAGCTCTTGATGGGAAAATCAAGATTCATACAATCATCTTGCACCCATGGATTTCTCCCATTAAGAGTAGGCCAAAAATTCTCCTCACCTTTGTTTTTTGCCCATGTATAGTTTTTGGTTCTACTAAAACTACCTATATTGGTTCATGCCTCTTTAAAATGAAAATTGTCTTTATAAAAGTCAAAATCTGATCCATACCATGCTTTTTCTACTTTTTTGCTAAATTTCTCTAAACAATTAATTGATATTGATGACTAAGTACAAATAAATATTTTTACAATAAAAATAATACAAAAATAATTTAAACAAAACAAAAAGAATTAAATATGTGAAAATATATTAAACACAAAACGCTTTATATATATGAAATTAGGAAAAAGCTTAAATCAAACCAAATATAAAAAAAGCTTATTAGAATACCAAAAAGAAATTGAAGTATAATGTGTGTGAGAGAGTTTATATATAATAATTAATGATAAAAGAAAACAGTCAAAATAATATAAAATTAAATAAAACATAAAAAATATAGATATCAGAATAAGACTTAAATCAAATAAAAAATAGAAATAATAAAATATGATAAATCAATAAGGAAAAATGAAGACAATAAATAAAGGAACCAAATCACACAAAATCAGTGAAAACTAATATAGAAAAGGAAAAAGGAAAAAGGCAAAAGGAAATAGGGTTCGTTAAGCGGATGACCAATGGCTGGCACGATTGACTAAGACCTCAGCTGTCACGATTGACTAAGATCTCATTTGGATTTGATGGATGTGTCATAATCTCTATCACCTTAAAGGTAGTTAATCTTTTTTCAAGATTAGGGTTTTTTTAATTTGTATTTATTTTTGTGTATTTTGCATGATTAGTTCCTTCATTTTTTATTATTGATTTTTTATATTTTATTATTTTCATTTTTTATTTAAGTTTTTTAAAATTTATATATTATTTTTTTTATATTTTATTTAATTTTGTATTCTTTTGACAATTTTTTTATTATCATTAATTATTCTTTTTATTAATAATATATTTTTTAATAGATTTTCATTATATATATATATATATATATATATATATAATATTTATATATTTGATAATTGGTAGTATTGTGTAGCTTTAATTTTTTATATTTAATTTAACTTGAGTTTTTTTTAATTTTTATTTGTTGAATTTTTTTAGTATTCTATTTATTGTTTTTGTTTTGTTTGAATATATTTTTTAATTTGTTTATTTTTATATTGTTCTTATTGTGATAATGTTTATTTTTATACTATTATGTTTTCTTTTCTTTCTTTACTTTTGTGCCCAAACTTGTCAGCTCTTTCCTCACCTTCCTTGTTTTCCTTCTAGTTGTATCTAGTTAATGTTATAATTTTATATATCATTAGCTCTCTTATTGAGGTCTTTAATTCTTGACGATGTATCATAGATTGTGATCCAAAATGTAGAATAAAATGTTATTTACACAAATTTTATTTAGAAGTTGTTTATTGAAAATTATGGATTTTAGAAATTTAATGATACTTAATAAGACATTAATTCGGGAAATTAAAGCTCAATTATCTAGTAAGTTTTCCATGAAATGCTCAAATGTTGCTAGATATATACTTGGTATAGAAATATATAGGAATATGGCCAACAAGAAATGGTGGCTAAACTAGAGGAAGTATCTTGAAATTATTTTGTGGAGGTTTGGAATACAAGATAGTAAATTGATAAGTACACCCCTACTAGTTAGCACAAAACTAAGTTTGGATCAATATTTTAAATTTGCATAGGATTTGGAGGACAAGAGGAATGCTCCATATTCCAGTGTAGTAGGAACTCTCATGTATATGATATTTGCATAAGACTTGACATTGCCCAAGAAGTGGGAGTTCTAAGTAGGTTCATGACAAAGTTAGGAAAGAACCATTGTACATAGTTGAATATACTATTTAGGTACTTGAAAGGAACTCAGGATTATCATTTAACTTATCATGGTACTAAAAATGTGGGTAAAGTGTTTGACATTTATGGATTTGTCTAGGTCCTAATTATGTTGGAGATCTAGATAATCAAAGGTCAATAAGTGGTTATGTTTTTATTCTATTTGGTGGAGCAATGAGTTTGATGAGCAAGTGATAAAATGCTTTTTCTATCCATAATTAAAGAAAAATATATGGCCACACCACATGCCATTAAGGAATTAGCGTGGTTAAAGATGTTAAGTGATAGCATTGGTTTTAAGAGTTGTATAGTGGTGAAATTTTATTCACAGATTGCAATTTTTTGGCATTAAATCATGCTTACCATGCTAGAACCAAGTATAAATTTTATAGTTAGTATCATTTGTGAGGGAGATGGTTGAGAGTGAAAATATTGGATGGAGAAAATTCACATTCAAGTAAATGCTATTACTTCTTTGATAAAACTTGTAAGTATTGCCAAGTTCATGTGGTTTAGTGATGAAATGGACTTTTCCCACTCACAACTATGACATTAACATTTTATGTTATATATCATGATCTCTCTTGTGGTAAATATTAGTGGGAAAATGTTGGGATGGGTGATATTCACTTGTAGAGAGTTCTTATAGTAAGCTTCTTTATAAAAATATAATACAATGTGATGTAATGAGTTTTATATGTTGTTGTATACCATGAATGTCTATTTACATATGGTGGTGCACTATGACAATAACTATAAATCATTTGGAGAAGAACTCATAAACAAATATAGAAAATAATGTTTCTAGAAATATGAATGGCAATGTAGGAGTACTTGCAATAGAGTTTGAGTTCATGCAACAAAATCTAAGAATACAATAATAATCTAGAAGAAGACATAAAACATCACAAGTAGTAAGAAGTGATGTAATGTTTTTGTGTGCTACTATAAGTGTAGATCTTGTAGTGGTGGCCATACAAAAAAACATAAATTCATTGATAATGTTAAATCTGTAATTATCAAGATTCATATAAATTACTATAATTAATACATATACAAGGCGATTATCCATGTGGAGGCATCATGTTTAGTGATATATGTGGTATAATGACATCATGATATGATCAAAATATAGTTGTATGAATCTTGGTATTCCATATGTTTATTGGAGAGTTAGAAGGTTGGAATTCTCAAGTGCACATCTATATGTATCATCTTATGTGAAGATGTCAAGGTTAGATGATTGTATAGATTGGAAGATTAGAATAGGATTGAAAATTGTTGGTGTGAGAAATTTGAGTGATTCAAAAAGAGTGTAGATTGATACTCTATAAGAAAGGCCTTATTTTATTGTTTTTCTAATTCTAAATAATTAATTATGAAGTTGCCAATAGTGGCATGGTGCAATGGTTAAGTTATTGTGTTGTTATTCTTGTCATCAAGGTTCAAACCCCATTAGGGTGTAATTGTTGAGAATTTATATTGGGGACGAGTTCCCCCATTTGTGACCTCATCGATTCATAGCTCCGGGTCAAAAGCATTTACCCCTCTTAATAAAAAAATATAATTATGAAGTCTTTTGATGATAGGTTTTCTCCCACAAGGGTTTCCCATGTAAATATTTGGATCTTTTATAATCTTGTGTATTCATAATATTCCCTTTACTTTTGTAAATATTGTACAATAAATTTTGCAAATAATGTTAACTATTATTTGGGTCACATAATCTTAAGTTTCTTTATCCTAGTCTATTGGTCATTTATAACAAGGGTACAAATCCCCAACATCATAAAATAATAATAACCTTTTGATTATTTGGATTCTCCTCAAGTGTCAATCTATTCCTTTAAATGGGGACTCTCAATATGCAATAGGCATCATAGAGAGTGATTTCCACACTCTCACAACTCTCAAAAATTGATAGGTGTTAATTTATATCCCAATAGATTAAGATATCATATAATATATTTCTAGACTTGGTTAGATCAACAAGAATTGTGAGTCTCTATCTAGGTTTTCCTATCAAAGAATGGCCTTATTCCCATTAGGTAGGTCCTTGAGAAGCCTCAAGAGCCAAATTTTCTCTCAAGGATTACCTCATCAAATGTAAGAATCCTACAAAAAATGTTGAACCTTTTCATGAACTAGCTAGGACTCGAACCTAGGACCACCCATTTATTGTGGGGGTGCTCCACCACTAAGTTACTAGCCCACTTGTGACTAGTTCATCTATGGTCTAGTTTTAGTTCATTTCTCCAACACACCTCTTGAGAACATTGTAGGTGCTTCAAACTCCTATCCTTGATCTAACTTTGATACCCTATTGAACATTTTCATTGAATTTAGATATGAAACCTATAATCACCCATTTTCTCCTAGCATGCTTTACCATTGAGCTACCAACACACTTATGACTAGTCCATCTACGGTCTAGGTGTGTCATTTATCCAACAAAAAATTCTATAAGTTATCTAAAAAATCCATTAAAACTACAAAACACCTCTAGAAAGACCATAAAAATTAAAAGACTCAAAATTTTACTTTAAAATAAGAAAATTGGCTTCTTTGTGGTTATTTTCTCCTTTTATAAGGGGAGAATAGCTATTCATGTAAATATTTTGTGAGTACACTACAATAAGTAGTTGTTCACAAGAGAAAATAAATTGTTGTAAAAATTGGATATCCTTGTTCTACTTTGGTTGATAAGACATCATACGAAGTGCAAAAAAGTAAAAACCCATTATTTTGTATATGATAGTTTTTGGCTACAAGGCTTTTGTTTATGTGTCTAAAGAATTTTTTTTTTGGATTTTAAAGCTAATAAATATATTTTTGTTGGAGATGATGAGAATGCTAAAGGTTATAAGATTTGGAATCCTCTAATAGTAAAAATAGTTTATTCCATAAATGTGAATTTTAGGGAACTTAGAGTTGTTTTCTATCTTAAGCAACCAAAATAAAAAAGCAAAGATAGTGTATTTTGAGATCAAAACAGAGTAGGAAGATATACATGTAGAAGAATAACGTGTTGGATATGATGATGTAGATGAATTCGGTTTAGAGGGTAGTTCTAAATAAGAACAAATTAAACCTCTTACTTCACTTTGAGGAGGTCCACAAGATAATTGAAACGAGTTGACATGTAGAGCCCACCAAATTTTTATTATTTATTTACTTTAGCTTGTATGGAGGATGGACCTAGATAGATGTAAATGAAGCTCTTTTTTTAAAGGAGCGTGGATTTTGGATGGAGGACACATGGAGGAGATGATGGCCTTGGACAAATGCGAGATGTAGGATGTAGTAGAGTTGCATGAGGGAAGTAAGCCCATTAGATGCAAGTGGTTGTTTAAAAAGAAATTTGGTGAAAATGATATGTTGAATAGGTACATTGAGACCAAACTAATAGTGAAAGGTTACTTGCAAGTTGGGGGTGGAATTTGGTGAAACATTTTCTCTTTTTGGTAAACTTACTTCTATTAAAATCCTACTTTCTATTACCATTGGTTATGATGTTGGAGCATAGAAAATGGATGTTAAAATTGCTTTTTGTATAGCGATGTTGAAGAAAATATTTATATGAAACAACATAAGGGTTTTATGGTGAAAGGAAAGGAAAACTAGGTTTATAGGTTAAAGTAGTATTTGTATGGTTTTAGGTAGTCACCTTAGACGTGATATCAAAAGTTCAAAACTTTTATATTAGAACTTGGGTTTAGAAGGAGTGAGATATTGTACTTTTGCATGGGGATTAGGGTACCTAGTTTTGGCTCATTATTTTTACCCCTTATTTTATGGTTTTCAGTTTTTAATTATTATGTATATTAGAGGTATGGGATAGAGATTTTATAGCTCGTGGTTTTTACCTCGTATTTTAAAAATCATTTATGGTTTCTAGTTTTTTAATTATTCTACATGCCGGAGCCAATAGAAATTTCATAGTTTATTTGGAGGCAATGTTATTCTATTAGAATGTTGTTATATTAATGAGAGAAGTTAAATGTGTCATTCTAATCTATTTCAAAGGTTGCATATAGTGGGCTCCTTTGTACATGTATTTATATGAACTTCATAACCTCAATCTCAATAGTTTTTTAAGTTAATAGTTTAAGATTAGAATTTACAAGAAGGAGCTATGGCCCAACAATACCATTGATGTGCTACTATTGAAATTTTGACTATTATTTAATTTTTACATTTATCTAACACTTTGCTCCAAATATTTCCTTTTTGTGATACCTATTTGATCTTAAAGTGATTAAGATTTTATTATATGTGTTCAATTATTTACCCACAGACCTTTTATTTAAAAAGGGATTTTGTCCCTTCAAGTGCAGACACAAAAATAGGAATAGGGGTGTCAAATAATGCAGGTGTAGGATAAAAAGTTGATTGCAAATATTAAAAAAATACATTAATGAAAGGTATCTTGTATATTTAGGGAATGTAGAATGTAGTACATTCCAAAGAGACGCAATGGAAACACGTCACGAAGACGCAATCTGAAAAATGACACAGTTTAAGATGTGGCAAAGCTCAATACGCGAGGGAATTCCTCGGGAAGGAATCCCTTTGATTGCACCCACATTACATCCGTTATTCCCACTCATCTCCGACCCTATCCAACGCCTCACGGCGCGCGTTGCCCTGTGGAATTTGACGAGAAAACCTCCGTCGTACGATCATGCAGCAGTACCTAGTGTTCCCCACACGCCACAGCTTTTCGGCGATGAAACTCAAGATTAATGTCACCCCGTCGGTTTTGCGTGAATCGAGAACAGCTGAACCGTCGATCTTCCAACGTGGTCGACATATAACGAAAAGGTTAAACTGCAAAAGGAAACGAGTCTACATCCTCGCTCGGGTCGGTTTGTTTGGTTGCGGCACCAGTTATATCAAGATTTTGTTTTTTTTAAAACTTTCTCTCGCTTCCAGAATTTAAAGTGGCGTAGGGTTTGGAATTTCTATCAGTTTTTTGTGGCGCAAAAACCGTAAGTGCCTACGCCGATGCAATCTTTATGTATGCGCTGTTAGTTACGATTTTACTTTTTTGCTTGTAATCTTAAATTTCAGAGGAAAATTCAAAATTAAGCATAAGCAAGAAAATTGAACTTCAAGGAATGCTTTTGAAGCTAATATAGTGGAAATTTTTATCTATTTTTCCATTGGAGTATCTTGATTCCGTACTGGAATTTGGAACTCTTTTATGTTACATGAAGGTTTTATGTGATTTTTTAGCCTGTGCGTTAGTCAAATTTGCTTCCATATCTCAATTTTCTGCTTATTGTGAAATTTATCATGACATAACTATTTGTGTGCGTATTAGCTCTTTGTTTTTCCTTTAAGGTGTTTTAAGCCTTAAGTGCAAAGCTTCAGCAGGGCACCGGTCTTAATACCGTTGAAGAAAATTATAGAGTTGTCTTTGCGTCTCAAGCTTTAGTAGCCATAATAAGCTCGAATCCTTTTTCTGATGTTAGGTCTTACCCTGTTGCTTGCAGATTGCACAAATATAGTTGGGAATAGGGGACTGTTTTTATTTTAGATGGGAGGTTTTTTTGGAGTTCATTTTTGATTTCAATTCTAGATACGCGATGTTAGATTTTGTGCCGATGTTCGAAATGAGCTACATCACTTATCATTGCAGAAATATTTTTTCTATTTTTATATTTTAAAGTTCTCTGTAAGTCGCCATGGATCTCTCTGTATAGATTGATTCCAGTGTATAGTCTTTTGTATGAAATTCCCAGATTGATTTCAATATCTAGCCGTTTGTATAAAATTAAGATTCTAATTTTTTGTGGCTGCTTCACATCTTTCCACTCTTGCTGGCCTAATTTCAAGGATTTCTTTTTTAATTTCTCAAGGATTCCAGATAATTTTTGACTCTGAGGCTTAGCAGTTCGCATAACAAGGTAGTTTTATCTCCAGTCTTTTTGCTAGTTATAGAATACTCTGCTATGCCTTTAGCATCTACTTAAAGATAACATAGTTATGGAAAGAGATATTCACAGATAAATTATGTGATGCTACAGGTGATGTCCTAATTTTGAAGGAAATACTGACTGATCAACATCAATTATTTGCCGTTGGCCACTTTTAAATATTCAAGGACATTATAAACATTCAAGAGAATTGATAAATGCATAATAGAAGCTGCATATCTTTGTAAAATCTTGATAATAGAGAGAATTGTGTACAGGTCACCAAGGGACTTTTAATGATTCCTTACCTGTAAATGCTTACCCTGAGAAAAAGGGTCTTTTAAAAAATTCAGAAAGAAAAGGGGTTGGAAAAATTATGGGAGAAGGGTTTTTTGAAAATTAAGATGTCTTTGAACATTGATCTGCAATTGCATCATGAACATCGTCAAAACCAGCTGGTTGAGTTAGTTAGCTGTCGGAAGTGTTTACAACATGTTAAAACCTCGTAAATGCAGGCTTTTTTCAGGGGCATAATCAGCACGAGGGAGATATCTATTAGCATTTTAATTTGTCCTTTCAGGACAACACAAAACAAAACAGTGTGCAAAGATTAATTTTTCTTTGAATTAGAAAGGGGAGCTCCCTTGTAACAAAACTAAACTGTAGAACTCTAAACAATCGGTTTTCAGTATGCAGCACAAACAAACTTAAATCAAACACCTGTCTTTTTGTCCTTGTGTGTGGGTACAAGGCTAATCAGCATTTCTACACAATACAAGAGATTTCTATATTTTTCCCCTTGAAAACTAGCAGCTAGAACAACTACTGAACACTTACACCTTCTAGCTAAAACTTGGAATTGGATTAAACCTAAGTTACCAGTTCGGGTTTGGGGATGGGTTTGGGTACGAGAACCCGGTACGTGGGTATGGGCAAATTTCTTTTAGGGGTTTGGGTATGTATGGGTACGTGTGTCTATATATTATATATATATACAAAAAAATAAGAGAAATATATAGAATTGTAAAACTAAATCATTTCATAGTATGATTACTTGATCATTGATTAATGCTAAATGCCAATTGATAGTTGAAAAATATTCAAAAAAAGGCTAAAGCATATCAATGATATCATATACTTCTATGTTCACGATTCCAATGGAAATCATCACAATTACTGAATTACAAAATGTAGTTCATGAAACATGATTCAATGTTAATTGTTCAAGTGTTCATCAATCATCAAAAGGATTCTCAAAAGAATCATCGTGACTTGGATTATCAGTGGTTTCAACTTCAAGATCATCATCATTTGAACCCAAAGTGGATTCAGCACCATGTGGTATGTCATCAATATCATCCACATCATCCATAGTGGCTCTAGCAAGATCCTGAATGGTTGCATCCAAGTCAGTAGACTTGGGTGCTACATCCCAAAGCTTCACTACCCCCTGCTTGTATTGAGGTTCCTTACGTGAGAAAAGACGCAACTTGGAATGAATATACACCAAGTCTTCAGCTCTTTTTGCAGCTAACCAGTTACGCTTCACTGAGTGGATAAAGGAGTATGTACTCCAATTCTGTTCAGCGGCAGAAGAGCTTGCAACCTGGAGAGAAAACCAACAAAATAAAAAATAAAAAATGCAAGATAAATTCAAGAATGCTAAGTGTTAAATTCTACAATACAAATGGCAAAAAAAAAAAAAAAACTTGTGAGAGGATCTTGATTGCAAGAGGTTGGAGGTACATATAATCTTGACCATGGAGGTACCACCATGTAATAGCATCCATTTTGTATTGGTCTCTAACAACAGAAGGGGTATGATTTTTTCCTAAGACAAACAATCCAAATTCTCTCATAACACTTGTCTGCACTTCTAGATCACTGAAGATTCTACTAAATGCCCTCTTATACCCATTAGCAACTTCAGAATCTCTATATGGCGGTATTCTCCTTGGGATAGAAAGTACTTCAGTGGTATAGTACCTTGGAGATAGGGCATATGCGAGGAGGTGCAATGGAGTTGTCATCTTGTTCCAACGATGAAGAACAATTGCTTCCACCCTTTTGTAAAAGGTGTCTTTAGGATCATTCTCTCTCTTTTGTATTTCTATTTTTATTTTCTCCAACATCGTGTCCATGCTATCATAGACATCCCCCAAGCATGGTTCATTTGTATCAGCAAACCCAAGCATAGACATGATAGGTTCGGTGAACTCCAATAAATAATTCACACGATCCTACCAATCGTTATCCAAGATCAATGCCTTGACCTTTTGGGCCCTCTCTAAATTTGATTGTTTCCATATACCCCATTGGTTGCTAATAACCATTTGACTCAGTGCCTCTTTCACCTTCACAAGTTGTCTCAGAACAATTGTGTGAGATGCAAACCGGGTCTCAGCAACCTAAGAACATGTTAATAGTAAGTTAACACATTTAAAATATGTAAATAATGCAAAAATATATTTTATTCAATTATGTAAAACATAACATAAATGAAACTAAATAAATTAAATTTACCTTCAGCAATTCCAATCTTGAAAAAGTTCTAAAAATTGCTTGTGACATATGGTGGTTTGTCACAAACATTTGGATCTCCTCGGCCTCCTGGTATATTTCTTTTACCCACTCTATTTGGTTGCCAATTGCTTGCATCACCAAATTGAGGGAGTGTACGGTACATGGTGTCCAAAAGATGTGCTCATATCTAGCCTCTACCAAAGCACCTGCAGCCCTGCAAACTTTTGCATTGTCTGTAATTACTTGGACAAAATTTTCACTACCCACCATCTCTACGGAGTCAATGAGAATCTTGGAAATGAACTCTGCATCTTTCACTTTCCCTTCACAGTCAACCACCCTCAAAAACATTGCCCCCTTGGGGGACATTGCAATAACATTAATCAATGGATGGTTTTTGCAATCTTTCCATCCATCGGAAACAATAAATACACATGTTTCAACCCAAGAATCTCTAATTGGTTTCAGTTGGGCCTCTATAGATTTCTTTTCTTTTTGCAATAAGGTGGTACGCACCTTTTCATACCTAGGACTTGTGAAACCAGGAGGTGCACTATTTATTGCTGACACCATGTCCCGCCAATATGGTGATCTCACCAAGTTGAATGGAAGACCATTGGCATCGAGGCAATGTGCAATTTTTTCTTCAGCAATATCTCTTGCCTCCATTTTAAATGCCTTCTCCAATGGACCTCTCTTGTAGGTGGTGATTTGTGGTTCTTCATCTTCTTCTGCTATAGAGGGTATAGACAAGAAGGGATGTCTAGAGGGCCTAACTGTTTGAGTGGGTAATGTTGTACTTGTTTTTTTCTTTCCGGAACTACAACCACTTTGTTTTCCTCTTGCAACCAATTTGTCAGCATCTTCTTGTTCTTTTATAAATGCTGCTATTTGTACAACAGACAACCCCTTCTTATTTGGGCCCTCACACATATTAATTCCTTTACCACCAGGGCCCATAAAATGAAGTTTCACTCGGTAATAGGAGCTATTATATTGTGCATTGCAAAAATTACACTTCCAAACAAAACCCCCACCTCCAGGAATTTGTGAAATTCTTGTGGTATGTCTCCATAAAGGAGATCCTTTATCAATTTTGAACTTTTGACTTCCCTCCCCACCCACTGAACTTTGACTATTGGCTATTGTTGCAATCTATAAAAAAAAAGAAAAAAAAAAAACTTACTTGAAAAAATTCTTCACAAACTTGAAAAAATCCATCAAAAACTAAGAAACTTGAAAAAATTCATCAAACGATTAAAGAATAGGGTTTAAATGCATACCTTAAACACTTAAATCTCCTTTGTAGAAGCTATTTGGCACTCCACAATCGATCTCCTTCAAATACAATCACCTCCCTTCAAAATGCCAAGATGGAGAGAAAATATGGTGAGAGCAAAATGAGAGGTAAAAATGAAATGTTTTAGTGTTGAAAGGCCTCATATTGGGCCGTTTTAGGGTTAGGAGACAAAATAATATAAAAAAATTGTATTCTATTTAAGTTTGGGCCCACTTTTTAAGTGCTAGGCTGTGGGTTCTCCCAGGTACGCCTGGGTACGCAGCTGGTACTCCCGGGTCTGCGAACCATTTGGCTGGGTTCGCACAGCGCGCACCTGGGCAAACCCACAGGGCTGGGCTCTTACCCTGTGTGTACCCAACACGTACCCACAGGCGAACCCGTACCAGGTTCGTACTAGAACCGGGTTCGAGGCTTGTGGGTACGAACCCTGCATCACAAGATTAAACACAAACACAAGATACAATGAGTTAAATATTGTCGATTCACATACAAAGCTGTAAATACTCAACAACAAATATTACAATACGACAATAATTGTTAAACCATACATGACTCATAATAGCACTTACTCAAAGTCACACAGAAGCTCGAACAATAATCTCAACAGCAAGCAGACATAAAATTATCATTGGATTTTTGATGCTTGAATGTGGATGTAGGTGTTCACTCCCTTTGATTATATGATCAAACATACAAAACAACCTTTGTTGCCATCAGTGCAAAATTGGCAACAAAGAATACAGCTTGAAAAGGTACAATATCCAGCATCAAAGCTAACACTTATTTGAACTCAATTAAGAGCTCCCACTTGAGCTTTCCCTAGAACTATTTTCCAGAAAATAATCACCATCTCAAACAGTGGCATTTCTAAGTAGGAAAGAAATGGCATTAATAGCAGCCTTCACCCTGTCATGTCAAGCCACAGAGAGGAAGCTCCTACTGGTGTTGAGCCAGGTGTGAAAATCCCCCAATTAGTCTTCCATAAGGCCTTCCCTGGCAGTCCTGAATGTCTTGACAATGTTTATTGAAACAAAAATCCTTCCATAGTGAAAATGCTGTCTGCAGCTGCTGAATCTGCATGAAAATCATAATTTATGGCAATTTATAAGTTTGCCGGATATTCTTCATAGGCATGGTTCTTTGCAACCACCTCGACCAACCCTACATTCTGTATGGTGGAGGGGAATATTGAAGCCACCTTGCTGTGTCTAGTCTTCTTTTGGAGAAATTCCAGAAGCAAATCTTGATCAGTAACCTTCTTAATGGTGGTTTCACCAATGATGAATTAATCGGAAATTCCTCCAGAAGTTGCTGAAGTTCAAAGTGGACCAAATTCCTTTTCTCCCATTTCCATGGCACCAAGTATAATCATAGGTTCATCTCCCCATGCAGTATACTGCTCCCAACCTTCCCTCCACAAACACAGCAAGGTAGCACCTGCTCATTCACTTAGCCAAAGGAGGTCTAAATTGCCAGCGAAATGACCCAACTTTGACAAAACCAACAGCCAAAGAAAGGCAAGTCCATCACACATCTTGGGGGAGAATTCATAATATTTGGACTATCTTTAGCCCAAATGTCCAAATTGTTAGCCATGATGTCAATCCCCAGAATTTTTTTTTTTGGTTCTGCTCAAACAAAGTAGGATCAGGTACCAAGCTTCTCTTTTCATTTCCACTTATCTCTTCAACTTCCTGTGCCATCCTGTACAACTTGAGTGGAATCCCAAACTTGGCTCTGTTTGTCTCATCTATTGATCTTTTCCACAATGATTAACTGCTTATCATTTTCAATAGTTTTGTTGGAGAGGAAGTCAACCACACTGTTTGCTTTTCTGTCACAATGGCAACATTTGAACATCATGAAGGATTCCAAAACTGCCCATGCACCCCTCATGATGTTATCTAGCTTACAATTTTTTGTTCCTTATTTTGGATTGCTTCTATAATAAACATTAAGTCTCCCTAAATTGAGAGATGCGTGGTACCACACTCCTTGGGTAGAGAGAGCCCCAAAATAAAAGATTGAGCTTTTGCTTTGTCGTTTGTATCCCAATCCAACTTCAGAGAAGCTGCCTTGATCAAAGAACCTCGGGAATCTCAGATCACAAATTTTGCACCAGATAGCCCTGAATTTCCCCCTGAAGCCCCACCAAAGTTGAGTTAGGAAAAACTATCTTGAGGAGGAACCCACTTAACTTGTGATCATCTTTTTTCTTAGCTTTATCACCAACAACCACACACTTATAAGTTTTACAATACTTTACATTCAAATATTCAAGATAAATAAAAACTAAAGGGCATGTTGAAGTTCCAATGCTAAAAATTAGTTTGCTTGCAATCAAAGCAAGCTCAGAATACAATATTATTCCAAAATACATTATCTAAAACCAAAAATCTTGAAATAGATTTTGGCCAAGAATATAAAGTCTCCATGTACAGAGCTTCTAGAAGGCCCTCTAAAAATAGTTGTGATCTAAAAACAGTGATAACTAAAAATAGTTACTCTGGAACTTCTGTTCAACAGACCTAGTGCAGCAGTAGTGGCATTTGATGCTTTCTGGAACCTGTCATGGAATCTTTGTACTTGAGACTCATCTGGCAATGGCATAGAATCCATATGAAGGGCCTGAACATCTAACGTATAGCTGCATTGAGTCACTAATGTATCTATCTCAGTCAACCCCACCTCTCTTGCTACGCTCTTGCTTGAACATGCCTGGCAATGAAAGTTAACTAGTCCACATTCTGCATGTGCTATGCTCCTCTGAGTGTATTCTTCTTCACTTTTGAAATTCAGTCTGTGCTACATTATGTTCGCTCTCCTTGCTATCTTCATAAAAGAAAACATAAGGAATGGAAGTCATGAAATGAAGGTGACAATGTGCTGCCCAATCTCACCAAGGAGAGTCTTCTGATCCCCTAATATGTTAATGCCAATGGCATCATTAGAAAACCAATTGAAGTTTTTTTGACCACTCTGACTAACTAAGAAAAGGATTCTGTTTTGCTCTCCCTACTATCCCCTCATTTCAATTAATTTCAATGCCCTGAGACGGAGCTTTTCTATTAAATGTTCATATGTGGAGACCTTGTCCATCATGTTATGCTCTAACTCTAAAATATTATGCCTTAACTTCCTTTTTTGGATCAACAAAGCATATAGCCTATCAATAACTTGTAACCCTTGTTGACAAACTTTGTCAATTCATTTTTTGTATTTTTCCTATTTGCAACTAGCTGATCCAATTACCTCTGCTGACAATTTTGGCACAAAATCTGTAGAGCTCGATATTGGCTGCAAAAGGTGAACAATGTACTCTCAAAACTTTTTTTTCTCAGCTTTGAGAGCAACTTTGTCCTTTCTTATCTTTAAGGACTCTCTCCATTATCTTATCAAATGCAACCTGGAAGAAATTTTGTTCCCCCTGTTGTGAGTGTGGGCCCAAATTGGTCTTGATCGTCTGAAAATCAGTATTTTCAACCCTATGCACTGGCTTAAACTTAGGAAGAACAACTGCTTCAACTATCAAATGCCCGTTTGTGTTCCTCTTTATGCGTGATTGCCCTTCAGCTTCTTTAGAGCCGATTGTGCAAAAAGGGAGGAAAGAGCTGTGAAATTGATTAGATGTGACAACACTATCTTTCTCTTCTTGGAAACCTTGGTTCTAATCCATTTGGGCATTTCTCACATTGGCGCTTGTCTGCTAGGTGGGCTTTGTCATGAACCAACAGTCAGTCAATGGGGAATCCACTTCATCTCCCTAAAATCAAGGTCAGTTTGTACTGAATTAGAAGTTCAATTAAAATTTTTGCACATATTTAAATAAACAGATTGAATTCCTAAAATAAAGTGACAGTTAGCGCATTGTTAGGAATTCCTAAATAAAGGACAATTATCATGGGGGATGATGAGGAACAAAATTTAAGAATATTTTGCCAAGGAAGACCCATTTAAATATTTCTGAGATTGCTTATAGGTGATGGGAAAATGAAGCCTAATGCACAAGGGGGCTAGGATTCAATGAATTTTTTGCACTATTAGATTGCGTCCTAATAGGACTAACTCAAAAACACATTACAAACAAGAGGATGCTCTAGCATACTGTCAAGGCATGTAATAAACTTGGTGGGATATGTAAGGGCCAATTAACAGGTAAAGAACTCAAGCAAATAAAATAATGCCCTAATATACCCTCAAGACAAGTTAGAGGTATAGTTAGTATTTGTTGCACAATTTTAACTAAATATATTGAGGATGATTCACTGATTAGTTATAGATTGAGTGTGATTGCTAGTCAAGGAAGATTACAGCCACTAGACTTCCCCTTTTATTCCCTACCCTTACCCATTATAAGAAGCTGTCTAAACATTTGACCACTTACGAAGGATTTGACCACTTATTGTATATGTTTATCTTTTTTCAGGGTTATAGTGCTTGGTGCAAGTGATAATGAATTTGGCTTTGAATTGAGATGGGAAAAAAAGTGGCTTCAATTAACCCACCATCTCACAGCCTTTTAGCAACATTGTTTCTGCCTTTGATCTTTTCCTCTAGATCCAATTCTTGTACATTTACATTCCCTTGTTCTATATCCTTAACTTTTGGATTAGAAACCAGCACTAAAGGAGAATCTCTATCTTGGAAGTGATAAGCCATTGAGGAAAGCCTAGGTGTTTGTTTTATTCAATCTTGGTGAATTGAATATGAGAATGACTTCCCTTTTGCTGAGTTTTCACCTCCAAGTCCTAGCTGAAAGTGAACAAAGGAAAACCTTCAATGGAGCTTGGAGAGAATGAATGAACAAGTGCAATCCTCCAATGTTCTTCTGGGAACTTTTTTTTATTGTTGCTCCTAAAATAAATCTTTTTAGGAAGTGCATGTCTTCTAACTTACACTTGCTGATTTTTGTTTACAAGGCTGCCTTAATCCCTTAGTGTGTGCCTTGTATATTTGATGTTCACTTTACCTAAAGCTTGCCCCATTTTTCTCAAGCGTGACCTTGGAGTGTTTTGTCAAACCTTGGCATCAATTTATAGCAGTACATTTCAATCTACCATGAGGTCAATCTTTAAATGTTTTGGTGAAACCCAGCAAACAATGTCAAAACATGTGCTTATGAATTCCATGCCCTTTTATGTTTGTTTTGATTTAAAAAACTTCTTGTAAGATCTGACCAATCAATCACGAATAAAGTATGAAAATTAATGAATAAAATAAATATAATGGTTATTCAGAGTCGAAGAGTCAAAGACTTGACTAATTTTTTATTTTATATACATAAAATGATTCTACAATCATTACAACCAACACATGTCCATTTTCAATACAGTCATGACTATAAAACTCAAATTGTTTTATGTTACAGATACATGTTCACATATCTTGAAACCATTCTCAAAATCTGCAAAGAGAAAAGGAGAGAAGAGAGAGAGAGCATCATCGAGGTGATATTCACCTTGCCACAAAGCATTAAGCTTCCCCATGCTACTTCCATTGCAGAAGTCTGACCCATCACAAAGGAGCTAGCAATATGTGGCCAACATGCATGATGAAATCTAGTTCACTATGTGCATCACTGACATTCTAGCATACTTATATGCTCATGCAATATATATCTAATGCACATGTCCATTGATAAACATATATTACGGAATATAATGTAAATCAACCCAAGCAATGCACTTATGAATGTAAATCAATGTTTATAATATAAAATATCCCAATCATTTCACTATGATATCTTGACATTCAATAGGATAGATGAAACAATATGCAGAGACAATGTTTGTAACAGGCTTTTAGTCCTTGAAATTTAACTTAAATAATATATTTCCAAGGTAGTAATAGCTATTGATTAGTTCACCAAAGAACCTAATCTACAAGACAAATGTAGTTCCTTAAATCCACTCAATACTAACTGTGGTCCTGTTATCCAAGCTATACCTTTTACATGAATTGGATTCTTTAGAGGTTTAGCCATATGCCACATAATGCCAACTTACCTGACAGTCTTGAGGATTTTATCAATAAATTATCTTACCTCATTGCATCGTTCATTTTTGTTTTGGCTATTTTGATTTTGTCTCTAGGGAGTCTTTGGAGTACTAATATCAGATATGTTGAGGACTTGATCACATTCTTCTTTCTTAGTTGATTGAAATGATTTCCTCCAATAATTCTGCCCATCTCATCTCTTAATTTTTCCTTAAATGAGGGAAATATAATGAAGGGATTTTGTTAATGATCACCACTGCCTTATCATTGCTCATAAAATACTTATGTTGGGTCTTCATGATAATATCATAATTAGCTTGAAATCATAAATGCAATTTTTTCTTTCTTTCTATTTTATGTATTTGATGTCTTTGATATGTATCCACATTTAGATATTTCATTAACACTTATATAAATATAATGAAATATATAAATGTGAATCAACTTGGTTGGCTTCGTTACAATTAGAGAATTCATTGGCTGAAAGTTCCTCATTCAGTATAAGAATTCCAATGATAGCTATCTCCATTGTTAGCTACCATATGAGTTTATATGGATAAAATAAAGAGCTAGGATAGGAATGCATATGTGTTTTGATATTAATGGACCTCTTAGATTCATCTAATGATCTTAGTTATTGTTTTATAATATAGGAGAAAGAAAATCTTTCATGAGAGCTAGTGAAATTAAAAAAGCCTTGGCCTAATGTGCATATGTTCATGTTCTAACTTGAGAAAATGCTATAAAATTTAAGATGATCACGTTATTTTGTACATTCAATGACTCATGTGTATGAAGATCAACTGCATTCTAAGGTAGATTATATCTGAGGCATTGCTAAAGACTTATTTTATCAATTTGTTATTTAGTCAAAGCATGAGTCTTGAGTATTTATTATTTCTTGAATTTATTTATCCAATAACTGTGTTCTCTGTGCCTAAATCTTTCATAAGAGCTAGTGAAACTAAAAAGGCTTTGGCCTAATGTGCATATGTTCAGAGAAAAAACTGTAGAATTTAAGATGACTACATTATTTTGTACATTTGACTCCTCATGTGCAAGAAGATCAACTGCATTCTAAGGTAGAGTATATGTGAGGGATGGCTCAAAGACTTATTTTGTCAATATTTTCTTTAGTCAAAGCATGAGTCCTGAGTATTTATTATTTCTTGAAATTGATATATCCAATAACTGTGTTCTCTATACCTTTTTGAACCAGTCCATACTGTTCTTTGACAACTGATGCACTGGACATGGTCTAACCACATTTTGGTTTGATGTGTTTTTCTGGTTAAATATGTCTGATATTAACTTTATCTCCTGGTTATGAGTGTCTTTTATTAGTGTTTGCAAGTATGAAATTTGGAGCATACTGGAAATGTTGGTATTTACTAAAATTAAATTATTGATTGGATTATTAGAGAAAGGCGTCAAAACATACACATTAAGTATTCAGAAACGAGTTGGAATAGTAGTTACCTGTAGAGACATACGGGTAATCATCAAAGCTACATTGTTTGAAGAGCTGATTGAGTGAGAAGAAATGGCGACATGTGAACCAGATCCAGATGTTGTCCGTTGGGGTCTTGATCTTCTTGGTGGAGATTCTTTTTCAAGTTCAGGGGATAGAATTAATGCTACTCAATTAAGTGATGCTACTCTCTATGAGGGAATTAATGCCACAGAATCTCAACTGCAAGTGGAGCCTAGCAATGTAGAAAGTGATGAGGTAATTGCACATGCCCTTCAAGAAGAATTTTCTCATCTTGCAGCTGTAGAAGCATCAGGGGATTCACAGCCTGCAGAAGATCATTTACAGGCTTCAATACTTGCACAGGATTGGCTTGGTCCAAGCTGGCGAATTTCTGGTGAAGGTATTGCCAATGAAAATAAAAAATTGTTAACATAATGAAATATATTTGTGTTACAAGCTTCCAAAACAAGTTACAAGATTATAGACATTGCATTTGTGTTGCCAGTTGCAGAGCATATGGAGGAACGAGAAGAAACAACTCATCAACAGGAGTCTAGTCCATGTTCAAGTCCTGAAAGGTCCCAAAATGACTTGGATGATGAGTGTACATCTCCTAAGTTTTCAGATGAGTTTTCTCCTTTGGATGGGGAAGTGAGCAGAAGATTGACACAGATGAATTCTGTGCCGGTGAGTTTATTAGTTTTAACTGCACTGTATTTATGGTATATTTGCAGTAACGTCAAAATGTGGAGAGTATCACAAACTGGGCTTTTTCCAGGCAATGGAAGAAAGGAACATGCAAACACAGGCATTTTCTTTTCTCCATTCTAATATACAAAACTTCAAAAAATGCCATTATATGTCAAAACATTTCATACATAATAATTTATTGTTTAAGATTTCTTTAAATTTGCACAAAATATGATGTTTAAAATTTCAAATAAGTCTTTTTTCAATATATAGTGTGTGGTAACCATGATTTAGCAAATATCTATCTTGACCAGCAGATTAGGTAGGTTTTTCCAGCCCTATGTTCAAATGAATTTGTGGGTTATATTGCTGTGCTTCTACTCATTGGTAAGACTTCTGGATTAGTTTTCAAGGTTCACTGGCCTTACTGTCCAGTATCTCTAATATCTCAGCAATAGCATGTTATTGGGGCTTTTTTCTTTATCTGCCAAAGCAAAATAGCTCCATACTATCAGTGCCACACATCCTTGTGATTAAGTTCCTCAAACTAGTGTGGTAGGATATCCTGTTCTTGCAACCTGCTTCCCAAACTACTTAAGTGTGTTCCTCATGGTTATTGTTTTAGCTGGTTTGCATTTGTAGCATGCTTGATGTGGTCCCCATCAATTTGAAATACTAATTATCACCACTTATAAAGTCAATGCCTACTTTTTGACCTTGGATATTTACCTCCATATGTTAAAATGTCTAGGAGGGGTGATCCTGCTCTCTATTTTCAAATAAGCAACTGGCCAATCTAAGAAACCTGATAAGTCATCCATGGGTCCCATCAGTCTGACTTGGAACATTTTCAGTCATTAGATAGAAAGATTGACAATGCCTGTTAGCTGGGTCAATAAGTGGACCACCGCCATTTTGTCACTTCCTTTCATCACTTGGCCATTCAGACTTCACAAAACAACCAACAGATCCGATTAAGCAAAAACCTGATTCCTCTTTGTCAGTTATCATCTGTTGTGGGTCCATTTGAACTTAAGGCATATGACTGGACCAACCGATCTGCAAATGCCTGATCAAAAACCTCCAAACTACTTCCTTTGATTCTAAAGCTGAATAGCAATTAAAGAAAATATGCAGATTTCTAACACTTGAACAATTTTTTTCAATATTCAGAGTCCAGACCACCAACTATGAACCAAATCATAGATAAGCCATACTCTAAAATTCTTAAAGGAACCAAATAATCTCAGAACTATTAGAATACAGAGGTAAAGAGCAGGAAATTTTAGATGGGCTGTTCAGAGACCAAGACAAAGAACCACATCCAAGCAAACCTTAAGTGATTGGCTTCTAGCAAGACTAGATTCTTGGGCCATAAAGACTTGTTTACTTGCATTTGTTGCAAAAGAGTGTTTTCAACACATTCGTTTCTTATCGATGCCCTCTTTGTGATCCTTGGACTTATCAATTTTTTCCCAAACCCTTTTCCGTGGGTGATTGGAAGAGAGCCTATTCTGTTCATGACATATAAAACACCCTAAGTTTTGAGTTAAGATAATACTAAAAGGTTTCCAAGTTCTCTGAACCCAGCACTTAAGTATAAACTCTTATGGAGTTCTCCCTACGAAATCACCATTCAGGGAATATTTTTCTACCCATTTGCAAGAATTATGAAATTCAAGTAAATTGCAACTAAATATCAGGAGAATTTTCCTCAAGAGATTGCACACTACCTCAGAGAATAACTTTGGGATGAACTTCTTCTCCTTTTTGGTGCCCTTAATCTCTCCTCCAATAGCTACTGTGACATCATTTGATGTTTGCAATCGTAAAGGCCATTAAATAGCAGGATATGTATGGCCATAGGGGCAAGCAGACACGGTGTGCACAATAATGCAGCACCAATATCTCCCACTTTCTTCTCTATAGAGCAAAAAGAATATGAGACCAAGGGGACAGAAAAACCTATGGCAGGACAAAAACATAGCAAAGCACTACAAACCTAAAGCAACATATCTTAAATCAGTTTATTGTTTACTGTATATTCATCTTTGTATTTGTACTTGGAAACATGATTTGAAGATTAACTACATTTAACCCCTTGATTTATGTCTGCATTGATTTAGTATTTAGTTAGTTATTAGAGCCTAGGGTTACTTTTACCCTCGCACTAGCTGAATGTACTTTCAAGTCTCATTGACCTACATTGGTCGTTTGTAGAAATTAATTTAAGTTATTTCTTTCCTTCTTTTGCATAGCATGCACATCAAGGACCCTATCCAGCATTTTTGTTCAAAATCTCTGTCAATAAAAACTTGTTATGCATTGCTAGTCAGATAACAGCTTTAATTATTTTGCCGTGCCTTGCTACTCCAAAGTATTTGCGATGTAAATCTTCAACATTCTTCTTTCTTCCATGTTCTTAATGTGTAAGCAATTTATATGTCAATTCTATGCTCTTCATCTTATGATATCTGGCCATCTGGGGACTTCAGTGAAGAAACCTCTTCTTTTGAGCTCTTACATTAAAATCTTTAACTATTGAGTTGTTTTAGTAGTTTTAGATTGCGTTTTGCAAGATTGCTAGTTGTTAGTGGTCCAGTGCATAGTTTCTAACGATTGGTAGACCTTTTGACTACATCTCAGGTCAAAACTCTTTTTGTGACTTTCAAATAATTAAGCATCCTTCCCAATAGTTGGTAATTATAACCTTTATGGTAGGGTAAACATTGAGGTATGTATGATTGATTGAGCCTTTGATAGAAGAACACTGCTCGGTAGATGAGGCCCAGGCCTTTGAGGGGAGCTGTTGGATGGACTGGGGAATTTTTCAATAAATCCATAAAGATATGGGAAAAGGTGCAGGAAAAGTCCTCAATAATGTCACAAACTTTGACAAATCATTTTGAATCTTCAACAAAAGTGATTAGAGAGGTCATTGAAGAAAGCAACATCTAACAATTGTCAAAAGCTGTTAGATTAAATTATTGGAGGATCATGCAAAATGTTGGAGGAATATTGAAACAATATTGAAAACAACCATTACACCTGATAAATGCAAAAGGAACAGTAATGAAGAGGTGAGAACATGAACTGACAAGATTTGGCTGGATGTAGTTAAAGTTATTAATGTTACTAAAGGTTTTCCCAAATCTTTCAATACAAAAAAACAACATTATGTGTGATGTAAGTAAAGAAGATATGGGTAAAAAAGATAACTTGAAAAGAAGAAAAGACAATAGGTTCTTAGAAGCAGAGTTTAGTCACAAACAACAGTGATGGTAGAATAAAAAGGGCTTGGTTTGTCAATAAAATAGAAGGCTAGTAGAAAACAGAAAGCCATCTGTAGAAACGCAAGGTCTTGTGCTTGAAAAAACAACAAAATGAAGAACACAATAAGCATAAAGCCAAACAAGACTTGGATCAACTACGAATGTTTGAGAGAAGGAACAGCCAGTAAACCAAATGAAAAATCAGAGTTTCAAGTGGCAGAAGGGGTGGTGGAATTATGTCAAACAAGATGCATACAAGCTCTCAAGAGAGGAGAAAGAGGCAAACCAAAAATACTTTTGAGAGGACAGGAAAGGGTCCAATGTTTGAGGATATCACTATGGCATAGTGATACTCAAATCTTCAATACTCTCTTTGACCCAAGAAACCAAGAAGAAATAGAGGTGGTAACCATACAGACATTGAAACAGAGAAAAAAGCTGATAAGAAAGCTAAAAAGGGAAGAAACAAACTAATTTAAACTACTCTAAATTAGCTACAAACATGAAAGGGAAATAAAATAAAATCCTTGACCTGCCAATGGTGGATAAGAATTCATGGGGTAACAAGATTCTTGAAGCTAGGCATCCTTGATGGGAAGATCTCTAGGAGGGATAACCCACAAGTCTGTTGCAGGAGAATTGTGTTAACTGAGGATTCAACACTTAATGCTAAGCTGGAAAGGAAAGACCTGCAAACAGAAATTGTGGAAGCAGAAAGACAACAGTCCATAGGCTGTAAATCAGAAGTTGCAGAGACCTGAGCTGCTTGAATTTTCAAATACCTAGGGGCATCAGAGGCTTTGCAGTGATTGGAAATACATAGGGGCATTAGAGGCTTTGCAGTGATTGGAAAAGGATGGCTGATTGGACTTCTCAGGAGCAATTGGAAAGGTTCATAGAGGATATTGAAGTGCTAAAGATGCATGTAATTCTCTTCCCTGTATTCTTTAGCTTTCAATTACTCCCTAAAGCACTTGTGACAGAACCACCACATATATCAGGGTGGAATTGCCATGGCGCTTTTGCAACATAGGTGGTGGTTTCATCATTTTGTGAAGCAAATGATAGGTAGGAGAGAAGGAAGAAGGGACATGGATGCCTAGGGTATCCATGTGGAGATTGGAGCAAGCTCAAAAGGTATCAAAGCAATACTGAGGGCAATTGAGAGAGAAGCAACTGAATTGGATTGGCAAAAGGGGTGATGGTGACATGGTTTTAAAATAGGAGATTGACAAGTCATCAGTATACGCAGTTGTGACACTGCAACAATTTTGGGTGCATATATTCATCTCTATTGGTAACGTGGCCAACCTCTTTATGAAGCATTTCCAATAGTGAGTCCTTAACTCCTTTCCACTCAAAGCTAATTGATGGAAAAGGTATGTGGATGACACCAATCATAGTTGGTCTCATGAGAATGAAATGTTGGAGTTCCATGCACATTTGAATAGTGTTTATAGCATTAAATTTGTTAAATAACTGGATGTTAGAGGATGTCTTCCCTTCATATAGATGTTCTCCTTAGAAGAAAAGCAGGCTGGTCTCTTGCTAGATCTGCAAAAAACACACATATTGATCTTTACTTACATGCCTCATCACGTTATCACGTGCACAAAAGCAAGGGTCCTTTGGAGCTTGGTGAGAAATGTGTTCATGATCTTCGATTAGAAACAAGAGAAAAAAAGAGCAATTAGGAATTTGTTTCTTAGATTGTCACAAGTGCAACTTTTGAGGTTTATTGGATTTGATTGACCAACTTCAAGCTTTTCTTGTTGATATTGAAGTAGTTTTCAATAAGATTGCTAGGATTCTTTAAGTATGAAAATATTTAGATGGAATTTGATTCTCAAAACAAGATCAAGAATTACATGAAGTTGATTAAAGATAAACTAGAACCTAAAGTTTAAAGTGTAGAGTCTATTGTATTTAAGTGCTCTGGTGGGAGATCATTCATGGAAGAAACTAGCATATCTATTCAAACAAAGATTAAAGAGCATTTAATAGATATACATCTTGACAAGTTGGCTTCAATGGAACAAAGCACCATGTTTACATTGAAGATGCAGAGGTGATTGGCAAGGAGGAACATTTCTTTAGATGGAGGCATCTCAAACAACATGAATAGAGAGAAGGGCTTGAGCCCTCATCAACTTTTGAGGCCCATAGTTCTCAAACATAGAGGTAGCCCATCAGCAAAGGGGGTTCATTAGTTGAATTAATCTATTAACGATCTTTTTGATTTATTAATTAGCTCCTGTAGCCATAAACTTGTGGATCTAATAATTAATTTATTAGGTGCTTGATAGCGACTAGTTTATAATGACATGTATATGTATTACAAACACTAATGTTATTTATATAGATTAATTAATTAATTAATCAGTGCTCTCTTGGCATCTAATGCACTTTAAGAGCTATCTATAAAGGTCTTATCTGCATTCCAACAGGTTTTGATGATATCATTAAATGTATCACAAGCAAGCCTTTACCAAAAAAGGATTTAACCATAAAGGGTTTTACTTTTAATTTTTTACAGAACATTGTCAGTTCACTTTCCTTTCCCTGACATCTCCAATTGTTTCATAGAATTGGCCAGCGGCATATAATCAAGCAAGGTATGAGCATGACAGAGCACAGTAGAATGAGCTGCATAAGGATGGGAATTAATTCCCACATACTCAAGTAGTTGGCTATCTACAGAGCGTAGGAGCTGGACATTGATTGGTGGTTAAGGTCATCCATCTTATTGCCAGATTTATGCTATTTGCTATTGATAGTAATCCAGTGATTAAGCTCATTAGTGCCTGATTTATGCTATTTGCAATATCTAGTATAATCGACTTCAAAATGTTTTTAGTTTCCAGGAGTAGCTATTGGTATTTACTATTAACTGTACTGCTAAGCAGTTAGTAACTGGTAAACTTAGCAGTCATCTCTATTATTAGGTCATAGCTTTTTTTCCTTTTACTTGGTTAGTTCTATTAACAGGAGAAGTTTATTCTGCAATTTATTATTATATTAAAATATTTACATGTAATTAATTTTTTGTTTTTCTTTATAAATATAATATTCCAAAATATGAATCCCTCCATACAGGTCAAGTGCATTATAAAACTGACAAATACAGAGATAGTTTTCTTCCCCTGACAAAAGGCTTCTGGTACTAGTCTTACAAATTGTAGCTGTTGAATAGGATTCCTTTCCCCACATAAATTCTGCTTCTCTATTTTCTTCACATGTTCCAGCTCTTAGAGGATTATGGAGCTCATAGGTTCAAACCTTCAGTTGGAAATTCATGTTTTATCTGGTAAGCTCCACAGCAATGTTACAAAGTTAAGTGATTTCCAACCGAAAAAAATGAAATTTGCTGATATCAATACATAACCACAAAAATGTTAAAATTTTCTTAAAAATTGTTTGTATGAATAAATTGTATTTTGTAGGCATCTTTTTGATTGGAATGGTATTTTATGCTTTAAGCCTGTAATGTTGTTGGGCAATGTATCGAAGAGGATCTGCACTTTGGATGGGGTTTTCTGTGGGGTGAAGTTGTCTCAGCAGCCTCTACGTTTAATGACTAGCTTTTCATGGAGCAAAGGACAGAGGTGTTTATGCACCATATCTTAAACTTAGTGTGAATTATACGCCAGCCACTAGGTAAATTGCACGATGTGTAATGTCTCTGATTTACGACTAGCCACCATGAACATTAATTTAATTAAATAAATATTAATTTGTCCCGAAATAATTTTTGGACAGTTATAATTAATTAATTAATTATTTATTAAAGTAACTTTGTTAAGTGGTTGGGGAAAATATTAAATAAAGTTACTTAATGGGGCGAAAAATTTAATAATAAAATATAAAAGGTGGCAGAGGAGAAGTCTATGGGTATCATTTGGAAATTTATTGTTGGGAGAAATTTTGGAGAGCAGAACTCTTCAAGAGCTTGAGGATGAAAACCTTGGGTTTGAAGGATTGGACGAAAACCGAAATCCTTCTACAGGCGGATTCAAATCAGGATTCACAGTTGAGTGTCAGTGAATGGTTGAGTGATTTGCAGAGATTTGTTAAGTTTCCTCTGGAAACAAATTTCAGGAATAGTTTGGAGTTTAATACAGGAGAGTTTCGGGTGATATTCTATATATATTTATGCAGTCATGCAGGTTTATTTTATTGCGCTCCTTTACCAGCGATAGCATTAAAATATGAAGCAACTATATTAATTTGGAGGATCTGTGGAATTCATTCTGGGGAGTCTTGGGTCTTTACTTCTATCACAGCATCCTTATTTTAATACCGTGTCTTGTTTGAGGAATCACAACACATATATGGGGACATCAATTCATATATTTGGTGGAGGTAGCATTGTAGGAAAGCTGTGTAAGCTGGAAATTGTGGGTGTAGGTCAAAGGAGTCATGGGCCTCTAAGACTCTTCTAGTTGCCACTTTCATATATTCGTGTGTTGTTCTTATGAGTTGCGGACCAATCCCTATACCTGCAGTATTTTGTTGCCATCTCCTTTGAATAGTCGCGGGGCCATTTTGGGATAGTTGTGTGGGTTATGGAGTCAAGGATTTTAGGTGCCATCAAGGATTCTTCATTGCTCAAACTCAAGTGGAATTAGGACCTGAAGCTGCCGTCAAAATAAGCAGTGATTATGATGCTGCTAGGCGCTACGCAGGAGAGGAAGATGCTAAGGTCAGAATATTAATGTATTTTCTTGCATGCCTGAAATACATTTATTTATCATCTGGAATTGTAATGCAAATATGCAGAGTTCTAAATTTGTAGAATTTCATATGTTATTGTGCATATTACTTTATGGTCCATACACATTTTGCAAAATCAATACAAACGATTTCATATCTGTTGTGAGCAATTTGGGAAACACATTTAAATCGGACTACTGCAAATAGTTTGACAAAATGCTGGCATTGTCAAACTTGGGAAAATCTTAAAAATTCGATTCATCTGGGGTGAGGGATATTACATGATGTATATATGAAATAAAATAACTTTCACTTTGCACTTTAATGAGTGGGAGAAAACTGGTAGTAGTAGCTTTCGGCTAAGACCTTGAAAACATTCATTACATTCTTGTGACTCCCATGCGGCCCATTGGTGTGTACAATTCAAGATAACTTTTAATTTGATATAGTAATTTAATTGATGATCGTGAGGTTTTTACACTAAAAATATTTATAATTTTATAAACTATATATTCATTTAAATGTTGATATTTAAGATTTAAAATTTAATATAATACTCCAATAAAAATAAAAATTGCATATTTATACTATTTTAATTTAATCACGATTTTTTTTTATCTGGACTTTTTTGTTGATGAACTTTTCTGAAATTTTTGCCTTTCCAAACTTAAACATGGATATGAACCTTGTGACTTCCCATTGGACGTTTTGTGTAGGCAAAATTACCACATTAATACTATATTTTGAATTTGTATTACTTCAAAGACACTCCACATTTCCTTTTTTTAACCATTTTATGTAACATTATGAGTATGCTCCCCTTTATTTATCTCATTATTTTCTTCAACTTTGAACAATTCACAGGTTTTTGGAATGATACTGCGTGCAAACTGGGACTAAGTACTTGTGCTTGTGTTCTTTTGCAGCATGTTCCTAGAATTAATGGAGATATTCCCACCATGGATGAAGCAACTTCGGACCATCAAAGGCTGTTGGACAGGTTGAATAAGTGGTTATAACACTTTTTAGTGATTGATGTTCCCTGCTATGTTGATTAGAATACCTGATGAAATTCAGTCTGGTTTGTTCTTAGGTTTAATGCCTAGTTTCTGCTGAATACCTTTGTAATTTATGTTTGTTCTGTTAACTATTTTATATATTACTTTATGAAAACAGTATCTGAAATATTAGGTTTTTTCTCTTATTTTAAATATTGTCATAGGTGTTACAATGGAAGTTGCCGTATGGTATTCTTTTTAGTAAAATTGCCTTTATTAGTGCAAAAATAAATTTCGTTTCCAACAAATTATTTTACAATTTACCACTCTTTGCTGATACTATGGTTGGTTGAATGTAAATACTAAATAATATCCAGGAAAATATTCACAAGGCTTTCTTCCTTTTGTAATTGCCAACATATATAGTAATTTCCATTACTAAATATAGTTCAGACATCCAGGGAATCTGACAAGTTCATTTTTCATTTACAGAGTGACTTGGGCATGGTCCCTGTTGCTACTTTCCCTTATATTGAAGATACTTTCAATAATATCCAAAAATCCTTTTTAAAAAGGGACTCAAATGTGCCTTCAAACCCCACCTCTACCAGAAGTCTTATCCCTTCAATCAAAGATCCTATAGGCTTCCATCTTAATTGCGGAGTCTATAAGATTGATTGTTCTAATGGGACTCCTTATATTGGTGAGACTGAGCATTCCATTGGCATGAGGATCAAGGAGCATTGTGTTGACCTTAAGCATGAGCGGGTTGATAAATCTGCCCTTGCAGAACACTCCTCCAATGCCGGGAACCACCTTTGCTTAGAGGAGGCTCAAGTCCTTGCTATAGAAGATAATTATTTCAAGAGAAAATTTGAAGAAGCCATTGAAAATGGAAATCACACCACTAAACTCAACCAAAACAAGGGGTGGACCCTGAATTTGGCTTGGCAGCCCTTGTTAAATTTCCTCAAGCCTCTCTTTCCCCACTTGACCCCCTCTCCCTTCCATCCTCTCTTACCTCTGCCCCCTTCTCCTGTGTTTCTTTCCCCGCTTTCCTAGCTGTTGGTGTTTGGTCTGTTTTCTATGGTTGTGTCTTATGCTTTGTTTGTAGCTTAGTCTGTCCTGATGGTTACTTTGTTTTGGTTTGTCCTTCCTTTTGTTGTTTCTTTACTCTATTAGTACTTTTTGGTTCTCTCATCTAGATCTTTTCTTCCCTTGTTGTAGTTTCTCTCTTCTTCCGCTATTCTTTTATGCTATTGTATATCTTTTTTGTGCAAAATTAGCTTGTGATTTCTTCAAGATTTCAACTTTTATATTAGCTAGCTATCTTCTTCATAATAATAGCATATGAATTTTATGTGATTGTGATAATTTTTTTGTTTGTTTGTCTAAATAGTGTTTTTTTATGATTTCTATTTTTTTAATTTATGCCCTCGCTATTGTGTTGATTTCTTTCACTAATGTTATTGAACACCTTTTATTACTTCTTTTCTATTCATATGAGAATGGTTTTACTTAATTAATCTGTTTCATAATTTAACTAATATTTTTAATTAGACTAATAACATAAGAATTGTTTATCAGGACTGTTATGGTTATGTAATAATCATTTTTTATTTTGTTGTCTTCTTCCTCCATATATGCCTTTTTATTAATTCTATGATAATTATCCATATGGACTATTTTAATTTGTATCTATTAAGTTTGTGAATTTTTGATTTTGTCCTTCCCCTAGGTTTACTTCATAAATCTGTTTCATAATTTAATTGATTATCAGGACTGTTATGTTTATGTGATAATCATTTCATTTTGTTGCCTTTTTATTTTTATTTTTATAAAGGGGTAAATGCTTTTACCCAGAGCTATGAATCAGTGAGGTCACAAATGGGGGACCTCATTCCCAACATTAACACTCAACAATAACACCCCAATGGAGTTTCTACCTTGGTGGCAAGAACAACACCACCACATTTAAATTAACACACTATGCCGATATCGGCAATCATTTTGTTGCCTTTTCTTGCTACATATATGCCTTTTTATTAATTCTATGAGAATTATCCATATGAACTATTTTAATTTGTATCTATTCAATTTGTGATTTTTAAATTTCTCTTTCTCCTATTAGTACTGTCTATGTTTCGTTATCTCTTTATTCTTTGTGAGTTTGTGTTTACACTTTTGATTTTATCATAATTTCTCATTTATGATATCAAGTTATTTATAGCATTCTAACAACCTTTTATTATATATATTAAACTATGATATCTTCACTGGCTTGCTTGACAAGATACATAGTTTTTGGTGTATTGATGGATGCCTTTCCTAATTATAGTTTTTTGATGACATTCTGTAGTTTGTTGAATATGTCTCCCTCCCTTGAAATGTTGAAACCATGATTGGGGCATAGAGTGCCTCCTCTATCCAAAATATGGCCAAGAGTACCTTATCTGTCCAATATTGAGACCTATTGAAGGTATCATATGACTGCTATTACAATATGGTGTAATTATAGGCAATCAATGCTCTAAACACTTCTATCTCATACATCCATCAAGTTCTAATTCCTTCTTCTCATAAAGAGTCAAGAGTAATGAAAGCTCATGAGTGGCACTATAGTACACTTGTCAAAAATAGGTATATCATAATTCAACATCATCTCCAGATAATAGCCTCAATAAGATTAATAGCTCCCTATGTATGTTTTCCTATTCCAACTCTTGGATAGCACATTTTCTGAAGCATGTTTAAACCAATGCCTTTAGCATACATCATGGGTATAACTAACATCACCAACTCTCATCAATAATATCATCAATACAATTGAATAGAGCATCCTTAAAATATTTTAAAAAGTCACAATAAAGGTTGCCATGGGAAGATCAATGCTCTACTGTATGATCTTGGCAACCTTTCCTCAAACCAGAAACTTCATTTCAAGATGTTGCTTGCAATTTCTCAATTTTTGAATCTTGGTGTATGCCACAAAGTGATTACTAAGTACTGAAATTGCCTCTTAAAAATCATTATCACCACAGTCATCCTCAAAACATTTTCTTGGTGATTATTATTATTAAAGGGGTGCCTACATAAGTCAAAGAATAAAGCCCCCACATCAAATTGATAAATTTACTCTAAATTTGAGACTTCTTTGAAAAGATATTCTGATAGTTCCTATGATGCTCAAAACAAATTCTTGACAAACAAAACATGACCCCTAGAAATTGTCACCATTTTCTTTAAAAGTGGATAAAATCATTATATTTAAAAAAAAAAATGTAATTGCACCTGTTTGTTGATCTGCCTGATTACAGTTCAAGACTCCTTCAACCTTCTATCACTACTTTTCCTTTCAATATCTTAAAATGAAACATTCAAATAAAGTTTTGCCTTCTTTTAATAAATTCCCCCAAACAAAAATCTTCAATGGGGTTTGACCTTAAAGCCCATTCCTCAAAGACTAGTGACAAGTGGGCTAGCTGCTTTACTAATTAAGCGATTGAGTTTCTTCAGTACATGACCACCTACTGGTGGTTTTGCCTTCAAAACAGCTCTGCCCATCCTCTTTGCACTGCACAAGCTCCTGCAACAAATCTGTTCATGTTGTGGCCTTATATGCAACCTTCCAGTTGAGCTCCATTTGCCCACATCCTTCCATTGCTCAAGTTGAGCATCTTCTAATGCAGGTTGGCTTTCATTGCAGACAAAACCCTACATCCACTGAACTAGAATCCCTTGTGCAATAATTTAAGCAGTACTTTCCTCTACCATGTTGCTAAATGGTCATTAGTTACAGCCTACAGGTATTTTTTAAATCAATTGATTGTGGATGGATTGATCATGGGTCATGGAGTTCTTTTTGGTTATATAGGTGTGTATTATCAATAATTGGGCCTTGATGATCATTTTGACGATTAGATGGTCTTGAGCATGCACATGACCTTTACATGGTCAACCTTGTAGACACATTGGTCTTTGCTATAGATGAATAGTAGTTGTTAATCTTAGATTTGATGGGTTAACATAATTTTGTTTGTAAACTTGAGCACAAAGGTTCATTAAACTATGATATCTTCATTGGCTTGCTTGACAAGAGAGAGAATGTTTTGGCTTGTTGATGGATGGATTTTTTAATCACATATTTCTTTGATGGCATTCTATAATTTTGACTTGGTCATTCTTTGAGGAAGGTCCTGTGGGATGAGATGGATATACACCACATTGAGAGTCTGATGGGAAAACAGAGTGTTTATATGAAGCATAATTGAAAGCTATCATCTTTGGTGGGGGTGAGGGGGAGAGGGGACATTCTACTTCCTAGAACATTTATTTGCTCGCTTATTGATGCTTTCATGCTCTTTTTGGACCCCTTGTTTGGCTTGGCTGAGTCATGCGTTTTACTGATTTGCATTACCATAGTGAGATTGAGAGGTTTATGTTAGATCACAAAGTGTCTCTAATATGTTTTGGGCTACAACCTTGATTCTTGATAATATACTTCCCCATACTTGAGAGTTGTGATGATGACTATTCAATTGGAGGGACCTTGGATACTTTGGTTGATTTATGAATTCATATGATTCGTTGAAGTTGTATTTGTTTGCAGTTTTGAATAGTGTGTACTTCGCACTTTTCCTTCCATGTTTTGTACCCATTTTAGTGTCTATTGCCCATAGATGCAAGTAGGCTCCATTTCAACTATTCTTAAGCCCAAACATCCAAAAGATGTGCTAGTTTGTTGAATGATGACACGTCTTGCTACATACACCTTATTCTCCCTTGCTTGCATCATTGTGTCCCTCTCGACTCGAGTGGGCCTATACTATTTTCCCTGGATCATCAACATTTTGAACCCGCTTTTCCTGCCAATGACCACCTTAAGCCTAAAACCTATCCCTACTACATATTCCATGGTTGTTTGGTGCCCAACTTATCTATTTAATAATTTATAGTTACTATGTTTTGAAACAATCCCTCTTGACACTCCTCAAGTCCTCACTTTTCCTAGCTTCTTTTGCATCCTTATTCCTCCACACATATGCTATTTTCAGAGAACTCCATTGAAGCTTTGTACACAAGCTCCATTGGTGCATATCTTAGCATATCCTTAGGCATTCTCTCCATCATCCATCCTCCATACACAAGCACTTACACACACTTTCCCTTTTTGGAAAACACCTAGAACGTCCCCATTACTGTTGCACACATTAACATTACCATAATCTCATACTGTCAGTCATACTATTCAATCCGTTTATGCTGAAACATGTAAAATAGCGGATTGGCTAAGGCGAGCTGCTAACTGTGCCATAGGCACCAATTTTTCCTTTGATTTGTGTAACTTGTGATCATATTTGTAAATTGTTTTGATAAACTATTTCGATTTATATGCCTTTATGGACAATAATTTTAGTACCATCTGATAATTTTTTTGTATAATTCATAGGTTAGAGCTGTATGATCTGAGTGAGCTCAAAATTCCAGGAGATGGAAATTGTCAGGTCAGTTGAATTGGCTTTCAATTTGTGAAAATTTGAAGCATTCAATCTCTTATGGAGCTACTGTATTGCCTTATTTTTTGTTCTATCTACAGATACAATTGGCATTTATAAGACCTACCTTTTTTAATAATGATGGAACTTAGCTGTATAAAAATACATTTTCTAATAGTGAAATGTTTATATTGGAGAGACTTTCTGTCTTATTATCTTTTAATTTAATGTTTCATCAAGTAATAGAGTTCAGAAGTTTATAATCACACAAACCCAGGTACTATGACAGGATAGGAGGTCCATTGTAAGAGAACTATAAACCTTTGGTCATCTAAACTCACTAAGTTCTTATATCCTTGGAAGAGATTGTAACAACAATTGAAGGCTATTTGATTTGACAAATGACCATAGGATCCAAGTCAATACCTAGTGACATCAAGAGTCACAATTGTCTATCTTTTTAGATCCCCATTTTCATTAAACTTAAACGAGGCTACCATTTACATATTCCAGAAAAATCTGCATTCTAATCCTTATTCATCCAAGATGTTTCCTTTCTTTGATAAATTTTTTGGAGGTATTGTCATTTAAACATCCATGAACATTCATGCTTACCTGTATGAAGTAATAGTATATTATAACTATTTATGATGTGTACAATGTGTTTCCAAAATATTTTTCTATTGGAGCTATATCATGCCCCCGCCATGATCAAACTACAACAGCATGTTTATATGTACCTGATAGCCGACCATCCTTATCAAGCCATATATTTAAGCTATCGCCCAATTACAGATATGCTGGCGGATCACATAATGTGTATCGACTGAAGTAAATAAAGACAGCGAATGTTATTAAAGGAGTGTGAAGGATAATATTTTTTAAAAGGCAGCAAATAATATTAACAGACCTTAAAGGGTAGCGATCAATGAAAAAGGAGCAGTGATCAAGTAACAAAATGATTATGCCTTAACAAAGGCAACAATTAAGTTATAAAAGAGGCAGTGCTTAGTTTCATTAATGAGCAACAAATAAAAGAAAATAAAAGGTAGTGCTTGAGAGTAAAGAGGGACGTGTTCCTTACCAAGAGACAAATATGCTGATCGGTTGTCTCTTCCTCCACTGTCTCTTCCTCCACCGTGGGATATATAAGGAGGGACACTTCCAAAGTAAAGGGGGGCAGAAAAGAAGTAATATATATTCTGAGTATAAAAAGCAAATCGAACCTCAAGGTAATAGGAGCAGATCAGAATTAATTATCTGCAGACAAGGGAAGAAACCAGCAGTTATCATATTTGCATCTTAGAACATAACAATCTTATATTTTAACAAGTATTGTGGTATGCACTATTATGATTATTGTGAATGATGATATGTTTATTAATCTCTATGAATCTGGATATATTTAGTGTTTTTCACCAAGCAACCATGAAGGGAAGTGGGGGAGCAGGTACTAGATTCCTTTCTAAGCACACCATTCCAAGCTGGCCACTTGGGGCCAAGGGGGTGAGTGATCGCCCTTGGGCTTTAGAAAGAGGAGTCTACGGGCCTCCTATTGTAGCTTCTCCCCAATCTCTACATGGATTGGTTGTTAATTGTAAGAGGGATGGATAAGGCTGCATGGATAGGGAAAGCAGGTACAAGTTTATCCACTAAGTACGCCACCCCATGTTGGATGGCTGGGGGTCTGCCACTTGGGGCCAAGAGGGATGGTATATCCGCTCTTGGGCTTAGCATGGATAGCTTCGGGCAGACTTATCATGTTTCTCATCCAAGTCCTATTATGATTTAACTTCCAACATGCATTATGGATATTGTGTAGTTTATATAGTTTTGAAACAATTATATATTTTTACATGGCTTAAATAGATAAGACATTTATTATATATGTTTTGATCATATGAATTATATTTCCAATATTATCTAACATGATTGCAGGACCTAAACCAAGTTCTATCTTGCTCAAAGCATTTAATTGGTAAGTTATAGCCCTAACTACATTAAACTTGTGATTCTAGGGCAAGATTTAGGGCAATCCCAAGAGGGGACATTACAAGCTATTTGCAATGCATTTTTTGACAGTAAGAAAAACTGGACGACATAATGCATGGAGTCTTTACATAACTTCCATGTAAGTAGTGCAGAATAGGTTGAAATATACAAAGCATTTGTTTTTTGGCAGTTGTATCTCGTCAAGCCCATTACTTACACTTGGTCCTTATAGTGTTATTTAATTGCAAAATTATGGTTTATATCTCCTAAAGCAGATTTTTTTTGCAAAACCATAGGTATTTCTAAACTAAAAACTTAAAAAGTGATGGTCATATTTATAAGGTTGATTTGATGTCTGAATTATTGTGTAGAAATCCACATCAATCAATAATATTTTTTGTCATGTGACATAAATCTTTCAAAGATGATAACCTCTGTTGCACAACACCACTTGAAGTCTAACAGTGTTATGTTCTTTTATGTGGAAATGACACAGTGTCTATCAATACAAACCTGGTAGGGACATCATCACCTTGGACTTTAGGATTTCAAAGGCAACCTTTGCTACCATAGTCTTGCTAATTTGTGTCAAGTAGTGCAAAAATGTGATTGGCCAAACCAGGCAGTTTGTGCTTCTTATATTTCATCCTTAAGAAGGCAAGATCATTGCAACTGCCTAAACTGTTGCAAATTTTTTTACGACAATACAAGAGGACGGAGATTAGTTAGTGGCTGAGTATGAAGACATCTTCACTACAAATTGAAGCAGTAAATAGATTTGACAGTTGATTTCCCTTTGCCCAATGGCACCATGTACAAATTGCTTTGTTCTGAAGAACATTAAGATCAAGATGCAGATCCAAGAACTAATATAGATGGTCACATCAGACTAAGTGCTTACCTCTATGGTGTCAAATTGTGCTAGCATGAAAGAAGGATGAGTCATGGGATTTCTCTGTCATCACCTTGGGATTTAGGATTTCAAAGGTAGCCCTTGGTACCATAGTCTTGCTTATTTGTGTCAAGTAGTGTAAAAAGGTGATTGGCCAAACCAAGAAGTTTGCGCTTATTATATTTTGTCCTTAAGAAGACAAGATCATTGCAACTGCCTAAATTGTTGCATAGGTTTTTACAGTAATACAAATGGAGATAGATTAGTTGGTGGCTGAGTATGAAGACATCTTCAATTCACCTATGAGAGTGCCTCTGCATTATCAAGTTAAGTCAATAAATTTGACAGTTGATACCCTTTTTCTCTGTGACACCATGTACAAATGCTTCATGTAGAGTTATGCAGATCCAAGAACTAATATAGATGGTCAGATAACACCAAGTGCTTACCTCTATGGTGTCAAAATGTTCTAGCAGGAAAAAAGGGTGAATCATGGCGACTCTCTATCAACTACAGAGCTTTGGACAAGATGACTAAAAAACAGGTATTTCATTCCTCAAATTGATGATGTGCTTGATCAACTCAGAGGTGCAAGATATTTTATAAGATTGGACTCAAGGTGTGGCATAGTTTATTAATTGAGCTAGTTGATGTTAATTTTCAGACCAAGGTAAGCAGATTCTGCATTCAGAAAATTTAAATCCTATAACTAGGTAGCTTAAAACACAAAAAATTCAATCAAAACAGTAATTTCTGAATATGCTAATCGACAAACACATAGTGCTGAAAATATGAGCAGCGAATGCATAGTATAAAATTCCCAAACCTGCAACTGTCTTCATTAAATCTGAAAAGAAATACACTCCAAGTTAAGCTCAAACTGAGTGCCACTTCAGTGATTTGTAAGCTTAACTTGACACCTCATCCCGTATGCCAAAGTCAAGAGTACCTTTGACATAATGCAAAACTTGTTTTGCAACTGCCCAACGAGAAAGTTGTGGTTTCCACAGAAACTGAGAGATATAGCTAACAATAAAGAAGAGATTTGGTCTAGTGGTTATAAGATATATCAAGCTGCCTGCCAACTATCTATAGAGAGATTCATTGATTGAGGATGAATCATCAAAGAATGATACCTTCAACCCAACCTCCATAGGTGTAGAAGATGAGTTACAAGATGTCATTCATAAACATTTCAAAAAACTTGTGGCATATTTGAACTAGACTACAAACATGCAATGATCAGATTGCCAAAGCTCAATCCCTAGGCAATAGTGTTGGAGGCCTAGATCACACTTGTCAAAAGCTACACAAAGGTATGATTTCATTGGCTGAATTCTATTGTTTGTGCTTATTGTGATGGCAAGTTCTTCAGCATATACCACAATAATTACGATATCATCTCCATTGCATTTGACACAAAGACTAGGATTAGAAAAACTTATTTTGAATATAGAATCTTTTAGATATTTCTCAATTTTAAAATATAAAGCTCAAGGAGCTTGCTTAAGCTCGTACAAGGACTTAATCAACCTACAAATTATATGTTCATGGTCAGGAACCCTCAAACCCTCAAATTGTACCATATAGACCTCCTCATCTAAATCTCCATCCAAGAAGGCGCTTTTGACATCTATTTGATACCCTCCCAACCAAATTGACTTGCTATGGAGGGAGGCAATTGAAATGTGACCATCTTTTTAGTAGGAGCAAATCTTTTTCATTATCAATGCCCTTCTATTGTGAGAATCCCTTACCAACAAGATGTTCCTTGTACTTGTCCAAGAAACCATCAACATTGCACTTTACCTTGTAAACACATTTGCACCCAATGGGGTTTTTCTATGGAGGCAATTCTATGAACTCTTGAGTATGATTTTTGAGCAATGCATCATACTCAACCTTCATAGTAGCTTCCTGTTTTAGTTTTCCTTGGGCCTTAGAGAAATTTTGTGGTTTAGAAACCTAGAAAAGATCAAAAGAAAGAGCAAAATGAACATGCTCAACAGCTTAATTCGTCTTGTTCTTCTAGGTTTTCTAGTCGATGAAGTTTATCCTCATGTATTCCTTCCAAAGTGGAATAGTACCAATTAGGCCTCTTATGTACTTGAGGCAAATGTTGTGAAGGCGAAGGGTCATTTGGAACCCTGGGTGGAGTGGAAACAATGTCGGTTTTGTGTCATTGATATACAAGGGGAGAAAAACTAACTAGAAGCTGACTCACATGCTAACTTGATCAACTGGGATATTTAACTTTCAAAGGTACTTGAAGGCCAGATTAGGAATTGGGCTAACTTCTTGGTGAACACAAGAAAAATGTGGCTTTTTTTCCATTACATCAACATCTTGACTAAAAATGGCCATTGGGAGTATTTACACCAATTTCAAGATGGATGAGGTGGTTGCATCGTTGTTTTTTGAAGAGATGCGAAGGGAATCTTCTGAGATGTCTAAGGATGGCCTTGCTGTTTGTGGCATATCTAAAGAGAAAGGCAAGAAGGATAAGAAGTCAAAATCCAAATCTCTAGGGAGATCTAAGTCTCTTGGCAAGTCCAAGGCAAAATGTTGGGACTACACAAATCTGGTCATTTCCGCAAAGAGTGCAAGGAGGAGAAGAAAAAGAAAAGTAAAATATTTTCTCAGACTTCGTATCCGACAAATCCTCTCAAGATGATGTAGATGTTTTTATCATAGCCTTGACGACACATGCATTAGTAGATGTGTGGTTAATAGACTCGGGTGCTTCTTTTGACTTGACCTCGCATAGGGGTTGGTTCTCAAAGTATGGAGAATATGATGGTGGGAAGGTGTATCTAGGTGATGACTCATTTGAAGATTGTTGTCCGTGGTAGAGTCAAGATCAGATTCCTTGATGGTAGAATGAAGGGGATTGATGGTGTTTTGCATATCTCGAGTTTGGCATGGAACTTACTCTCGGTGAGTAAATTGAATGATTCGGGTGTGCAGGTTGTTTTCTTGAGTGGAGTGTGCAAGATGACGAGAGGAGCTATGGTGTTGGCTAAGGGTGTTCGGATCGACACCTTGTTCAAGCTAGATGCATGCATAGTTCAGTGCAATAGTTTCTCTGACAAACCAAAGAAGAAATCTCTGGATTCTTCATCCTCATAGTTAGATTGAGCAGAGAAGTCTGTAGTAGCTACATCTGATGGTTGTGCATTTTGGGTACCAAAGGGTGCTCATTCCTTGGAAATGAAGCTTCTTGCAGAGAAGACAATGTTGTGGCACCAACGATTTGGTCACATTGGTAAGAAGGGTCTTAGATCCCTGAAATCTAAGAGCCTCGTTGAAGGCCTTGATGATTGTAATCTCAAGTTTGACTTTTGCAAACATTGTGTATATGGAAAGCAATACCGTGCTTTTTTTATTCCAGTTCTCATAAGTCTTCTGGGGTTTTAGACTATGTGCATCTAGATGTGTTGGTTCTGTGAATGTTCCTTCGTTATCTAGATTTGTGTACTTTGGGTTATTCATAGATGATTATAGTAGGACATTTGTTTATTTTCTTAGAAGGAAAGTCGCAGTCTTTAGTCGGTTTAAGGAGTTTAAGGCTCTTGTTGAAAATTAGACTAGTAGAAAGATTAAGTGTTTGAGGACTAACAACGGTGGTGAGTTTTGTTTGGCAAAATTCAACAAGTTTTGTAAAGAGCACACAATTAAGAGACATAAGACAACTCCATACACCCCACAATGAAATGGAGTTGCGGAGAGGATGAATAGGATGTTGATGGAGAGGGCTAGGAGTATGTTGAGTGGTGCTAGCCTTGAGCAAAAGTTTTGGGCTGAAGTTGTAGCCACTGCATGTTATTTAATAAACAAATTTGCTACATCGACTCTTGTTGATAAGACACCCATGGAGGCGTGGTCTGGTAAAAAGCCTTTGATGAGACATCTTAGAGTATTTGGTTGTGAAGCTTATGCTCATGTTCCGATTGAGAAGAGGTCTAAGTTGGAGAACAAGGTAGTTAAATGTATTTTCATTGGCTATGGTGTTGGTGTGAAGGGGTACAAGCTTTGGGATCTAGTGCCCCAGAAGGTTCTCTACAACAGAAGTGTGATTTTTTGAGAGATGAAATATTCCGCAGTCGAGCTGTAGCTAGAGAAAGAGGAGACACAAAAAGAGGTAGTTCAGATTCCACCTACTTTGATGAAAGGAGAACAACGTACTCTTGTTGAACTTGATGATGAGGAGAGTTTGAGAAGCTCTAAAAGTTCTAAAGAAGAAGAAGAACCTCAACCTCAACAATTCAGGAGGTCTACTAGAGATAGGCAGTAACCTAATAGGTATGGATATTCACCTGAAAGGTTTGGTAATTCATCGTTGGATTCTAGTTGCATTTTTTCTTTGATTGCTAATAATGATGAACCTAGGACTGTAGAGAGGCTATGGGTATGAGTGATGCAAATCCTTGGATGAAAGCCATGGATGAAGAAATGGCTGCATTAAAGAAAAATAATACATGGGATTTAGTACCTTTTCCTGAAGGATGAAAATCCATTGGATGTAAATGGGTGTTCAAGAGAAAATTTGGTCTAGACGGTAGTGTTGAGAAGCATAAAGCACAGTGGATCACTAAGGGGTATTCTTAGGTGGAAGGAATTGATTATGGTGAGATATTCTCATTTGTTGCAAAGTTGAAATCTATCCAATTCCTATTTTCGCTTGCAACAACAAATGATCTAGAAGTGGAACAGATGGATGTGAAAACAACATTGCTTCATGGTGACTTGGAGGAAGAAATTTATATGTTATAGCCATAGCATTTCATGGTTAAAGGTAAAGAAAATCTGGTTTGCAAGTTGAAAAAGTCTTTGTATGGTCTTGAACAATCTCCTAAGATATGATGCTAGAAATTTGACACCTAAGTGTTGTCTTTAGGATTTTTGATATCTAAATCTAACCACTGTGTTTATTACAAATTTGATAATGGTTGCATTCTCATAATTGCATTGTACGTAGATGATATGTTGTTTTTTGGGAATGGTAAAAGTTTGATTTTAGATTTGAAGTCTCAGTTGTTAGCATAGTTTAAGATGAAGGTGTAGCATCCTAAATTGTCACCCTTGACAATTTTACACTATGTTTTGCTCCCCCTTAAGTTATTGGGACCTAATTAAGCATTTTATTTGCTAAATTATGCATCCCACAACTCATTTTAAACATTCATCAACAATTTGCAAGCATAAAACAAATGCTCTCATTTAATACTTTTCCCTCGGCTCCTTAAGTTTCAGAAAATAGGTCTGGGACACTGGCGCCTAGGATGCCTATGTCCCCCTATTTCGGCTCCAAATTCAAATATGTCAGTGTCGACATTTTATTATTTGAAATTCAAATATCTAAAGTCGGTTGTCAGGATTTAATTTTCGGGAAGTTAGAATAATAGCATAAAGTCGACATTTTCACACTTTGTTTTGGTCCCCTTTAAGTTATTGGACCTAATTAAGCATTCCACAACTCATTTTAAACATTCATTGACAATTTGGAAGCATAAAACAAATGCTCTCATTTAATATTTTGCCCCCGACTCCTTAAGTTTCGGAAAATAGACCTGGGACACTGGTGCCTAGGATGTCTATGTCCCCCTATTTCGGCTCCAAATTCAAATATGTCAGTGTCGGCATTTTATTATTTGAAATTCAAATATGTAAAGTTGGTTGTTAGGATTTAATTTTCGGAAAGTTAGAATAATAGCATATAAACACCTAGTTACTGCATTATTTCAAAAACAGTCTAGCAAGTTGGAGAATTTATGATCAAGCAATTATCAAGAGCATTATCTAGCAAGTCAAGAGCAACCATTAGAGGATTTATTACAACAATTCAAGATCCAAACATCATGTCAAAATGTATGTGATTTTATGCATGTTCATGTTATCATATTGTTTGTGAAGGCTAACTCTTTGTAGGTCTCCAAGCAATTCAAACAATTCAAGCAAATCAAGCAAGCAAGATTCAAGACTTGAGGAGATGTGTATGACTTCAGTCGTTCAAGGAAGCCATTGAAGGGTGGTGAGTTGCAACACTTTGTAGATTCATCATTCCTTCCTATCATTGACATTGCCATTGTGGAAGTGGAAACACTAACATAGGGTTTGACCAAGGCAAACCCCTAAATGGCACAACCTTTCTTCTCTATTTGAATGTGCAGGTTTCAGATCTGAAGAAGATTGAAGGAAGATTGAAGATCAATTATTTGTTGTTGCAATTGAAACCCTACACCTTGACAACTCACGAAAATTCAATTACAAAATTATTCGACAGTGATTCGAAAGTTTGACAAGCAGGAAATAGAAGCTTTGATCCGACACCAGAGGATTGTGAAAACAGATCTGAATTTTCCCTACAAAGAAAGTGGTGCTTGGGGTGCCTATGTCCTCCATTTTCAGCTCCATATTCAAACCATAGGTGCATAGTGTCTTGCTCAGTCCGTTTCTGTCCATGATTTCTTAGATTTGCTATATTTGTGTCAGAATAGTAATTTGCATCATTAGGTCAATTGAATCATTGCATTTCATCCTTAGGTCACTTTGAAATTTGGTTAAGGGCTGGTTGATTCACCTATCAGGTTGTAAGTCAATCATATACCTTGTACAAATCCAATCAAACCCCCACATTAACACATCATTATTCTCGACAGGAAATTAGGAGAAAGGTGTTCAAACCCTAGGGTGAAAACTCTAGGTTTCCCTTTCCCCATGTTTCAAAAGGATCTAGGTGTAGTGAGTTATACTCTGGGAATGGAGATCAGAAGAGACAGAGCTAACATAAAGCTTTGGTTAAGCCAGAGCAAGTATGTGAATTTAGTGTTGAAGAGATTCGACTTGACAACTTGCAGACAGTTAGTTGTTCTTGTAATGCAGGGGGTGAAGCTTTTTGTGGAGGATTGTCCAAAATCTCTTATTGAGATGGAGGACATTACCAGAGTACCATATACGAGTGTGGTTGGTACTTGGTAGTCTTGTGTATACCGAGGTTTGTACGAGGCCAGGCATTGCCAAAGCAGTGGGAGTTCTTAGTCGATTTATGGCTAATCCTGGACGGATGCATTGGGATGCAGTGAAGAGAGTGTTCAGATATTTGGGAGATACTTCTGAGTATTCCCTATGTTTTCATGGTTATCCTATTGGACCTCGACACTTAGTGAGTATTTGTGGATATGTGGATTTAGATTGGGCAGGTGACATTGATAGTAGAAGATGCAATAGTGGCTATATGTTCACGATGTTTGGTGGTGCTATCAGTTGGATGAGTAAGCGGTAGGCTATAGTCACTTTGTCCACTACAAAAGCAGAGTACATGGCAACTACTCATGCTTGCAAGGAAGCCATTTGCCTTAAGAGATTGTGTTCTGATATTGGTTTTGATGTAGGACATATTACTATCTATTGTGATAGTTAGAGTGCCATTTACTTAGCAGAGAATCTTACTTTCCATGCCGGAGCAAAGCACATTGATGTCCAGTTTCATTTTGTTCATGATATGGTGGAAGATGGATACGTGAAGTTGGAGAAGGTTGATACTTTGACGGATGTTGCAAATGCATTGACAAAGCATGTGAGCACCGATAAGTTTAGATGGTGTTCAAAGTCTATGTGCATCACAACCTCTAGTAGTTAAATCCTATTTTTCCTCTGGCTCTTCAAAGGTGTTCAACAAGTGGGAGAATGCCAAGAAAAAGGTGTCTCAACCTTTGTTATTTCTTAGCATGTTTAATTATTTAATTATTTATGAGTTTTATTTGTTGAAGATAACTCAAGAAAGAGTCAAAAGCGGAAAGTTGCTATATAGGTGGAGTTGTGGCAATTTCTATTTCATGTTGAGTTTGCATGAAATGTGAGATTTTTGGAGGTACAGTTATATTTTGGCAAGTCTAGCTTTTTCATATGCAAGATTAGTGATAATTGGTAGTTGCAATATTGCATTTGTTGAGAAGTGGAAACTTACCATTATGCATGTATAGTGGTTTTGGTATTTCCCATGTTGCATCTTCAATCTTGAGTGTTGGATTTTAGAAATGTCTAATAAATGCATTTTAAGCTCCTATATATTGAGCACTTGTATTTTGGAGTTGTATGTTACTATTTTGTTGAAGTATCGTTATGCTACCGAAATTACTCCAGAATTGAGAAGTGTGAAGACTCCTGCAAGAGCATAGCTCTGCAATTATATTGTACCTTGTTTATTGGTTCTAAATAATATAATTGAGCCGTGTTTTGGAGTGTGGGGTTTTTCTCCTTGTATAGGAGTGAATTTGCACCCCTTATGCAAATTCCCCTTTTGCCTTTCTCCACTTTAGAAAACCAAGTTCAGAGGCTAAATTCCACATAAGCCCGTTGCCTTCATTCCACTTGGTGCCTGTTTTGAGTGTCGACAGAGGAATTTCTATTGGGGACGCCCACACGACGCGCTTACGTCCTTGGCAGATTCCTGCGACTGGAGCTTGCAGAGGCGTTAGATTTCTCATTGGTAGTCAACTTGTAACGCCCTCTACGGCCAATCGACCTGAATTTGGCCATTTTCTTCATCTTTCCTTCAAATTCCCTCCTACATGCATTTCAGCTTCTACACAACTTCTTTTGCATCCTTCAAGCAATCCTTCTCACAAGTTCAAGCATTCTAGTCTCCATTCCAACACTTTTAGCAGCACTTTTGCACTCCATAGCAGCAACAACTTCACTCCATCACTTAAGGAGAGCAAGTGTGGGACAACACCATTGCAACAAAGGCTCGAGTACTCTCATTTTTTCCTCCATTAGCCTTGAGTGCTCTTGGTGGAGGTGGTAAGCTTCCCACTCCTCTCCTCTATTACTTGGTTGAGTAAGCACATTTATTGTTTTGTAGTGTTTTAGTGTTCTCTACTTTACTCTCTTTCTTTATCATAATCGCTTTATTGGCTGTCCGTGGAGGTGGAAACACCTAAACGGGGGTTTGACTGAGGCGGGCCCCTATACAGCCACCCAACAATTTTCCTCTTCTTTGTGTGTAGGTGGACGTGCTTTTGGGAGCTAGCTGGCGAACGAATTCCTTTGTGAGATTATTCTTGCCACCCTAACTCTTGTGTATTTACTTTATCACATTAGAGCATATCTTGTTTACTTCATAGTGTTGTTTTGTCCCTTTGGAAGTAGCTAGCTGGGCCATTAGTTTGTTTTCTAGAGTTCAACCTTGTCTCTTTAGTCCTCTGGTCGTACAGACGCCAGTGCACTTGAGAGACGCCAACGCGGTGTGTTGTTGTCTCGAGATTGCGCTTTTGTCCTTGGGCAGAGAGCTTCCTGAGGCGTAGTGTTGAACTCGAAAATCGGCTCGCCTAGCCCCATTCTGTGTCTCAGGTTTGCAGAGTGATTGAAGGACCTTATAGTCCTCATCATTCTCATCCCGCATTTCCTAACACCCCGTTAAGCTGAGGTAAGTTAGGGCAGCTTTCCGCTCTTGGCTCTTTGTGACCTGGGGCCTTGAATGTGGTTGGTCCCCCTCTCTTACACTCCCGAAAGGATTTTCCCCATGTAAAATATTGTGTTATGTATTTCATTGTTTATCTGTTTATGATATGTATGTGCATCTAAATCTGTAACAGTTTAAAGGTGTTTAAGAAATTTTTGCAACTCTCTCCTACTTAGATTGGTGTAGGAAGCTTCTTTCGTGCACTTGGCTTCCTTTCACTTTGCACCATTATTTTTACATTTGCACTCATACTTGGCCAATAGTAACTCTCATTTAGCTGTGCCAATGTTTTGTCCACTCCAAAATGTCCACTCAAAACCCCCACTATGCTTCTCCCTCATCAAGTTCTCCTTATTGATCTATGAGGTATGCATAACCTCTTCCCTTTGAACAACTAGTTTTCTTCAATGAAATACTCCAACCATGGAGTTCTATCCATCCCCATTGGATTCTTACACGCTTTACAGGAATCTTTAAAATCTGCATCTTTTTCATACAACTCTCCTATGAAATCAAAAGAACAACACGTACTCTTAGCTCATTCAACAACAAACATCTCCTACTCAATGCATCAACAATTCTATTTGATTTGCCACTTATATGCTTCAAAATAAATGAATAAATTTGAAGAAACTCAACCCATTTCACATGCTTTTGACTTAGTTTACCTTGGCTATTAATGAATTGCAATGCGTGATGATCGGTGTACAACACGAACTCCTTCAATAGCAAGTAGTGTCTCCACTTCTTGAGTGCTTCCACAATTGAATAGAACTCTTGATCATACACAAAGTACTTTCGTTTTGCTTCATTTTGCTTCTTGCTGAAGTAAGCTATTGGTTTGCCCTCTTGATTTAGAACTTCCTCCTATCGCTGTTCCACTTGCATCACAATCTACTTGGAACAGTTTCCCAAAATCTAGAAGTGCTAACATGGGCTGCTTCATCCCCTTTGCCTTCAATATGTTAAAACTCCTCTCTGCTTCGGCTGTCCAAACAAACTCCTTCCGATTACCTTCCATTGTTTTCATAATTGGTGGACAAATCCCACTGAAAGTTTGGATGAACTTCCTATAGAAGCTTGCTAATCCATGGAAGCTTCTTGTTTCAAACATACTCCTTGGTGAAGGCTAATCAATGATGGCTTTTACTTTTTTCGGGTCCATTTTCAGACCACTGCTGGAATCTACAAACCCCAAATACACCAATTCTTCCTTAATGAAACTACACGTTTTTAAATTGACCAGCAACTTCTCTTCTTTCAGTCTTTGCAAAACTGATCTAACATGCTGCAAATGTTCTTTTGTCTTACTAAAGATAAGAATGTCATCCAAATACACAATTACAAACTTCCCAAGTTATGGCTTCAAGACTTCGTTCATCAACCCCATGAAAGTGCTTGGAGCGTTCATCAATCCAAATACATCACCAACCATTCGTACAACCCATCCTTTGTTTTGAATGCGGTTTTCCATTCATCCCCCTCTCTTATCCATATTTGATGGTACCCACTTTTCAAGTCAATCTTGGTGAAGTATTTGACTCCACTCAAACAATCCATCATATCATCCATTCGTGGCAATGAAAATCTATATTTGATTGTGATGTTGTTTATGGCTTTAGTGTTCGTACGCATCAACCATTCTCCATCTTTCTTTGGTGTCAATGCTGCTAGAATAACACATGGACTCAAGCTTTGTCTAATTAGCCCCATATCCAACAATTGTTGCACTTGCCTATTGATCTCCTCATTCTCCATGGGTGTCATTCTATATGGTGCTTCATTGGGAAAACTTGCACCGGGGATCAAATGTATACAATGACTTATATCTCTTATTTGTGTTAATCCATTGGGCAGCTCCTTCATCAATATATCTGCATATTCATCTTCAATTTTCTGAATTTCACTTGGCAACTCTTCACTTTTCTCTTTGGTCTTGACTGCTGCAAACTTTGGCATAGTTACAAAACATGTCTTCACTATCTTCAACTCCTTCATGAATTGTTTTCTGGTAACCAAACACACCTTTGGTTTGTCTTCACTCTCTTCTTCCCTAACCTTCAAAGGGTTTAAAACATACTCTTTCCCACTCTTCTTTATGGTATATGTGTTCAATTTACCATCATGAACAACTTGTCTATCATATTGCCACAGTCTTCCCAAAAGAATATGGTGCACATCCATTGGCATCAAATCACACATGATTTCATCTTTGTAATTACCAATTTGAAAACTCACTAAACTTTGTTCATTCACCAACAAATGATGCTCCTTTTGCAACCATGAAACTCGGTATGGGCTGGGATGTTTGATTCTCTTCAATTTCAACTTGTCCACCATTTCTTCGAAGACTATGTTATCAGTGCTATTGCCGTCCACAATGACTTTGCAACACTTTCCACTCACCTTGCACCTTCTTCGAAATAGATTCCTTCTTTGGATTAGTTCTGGTTTCTTCTTTTCCGAGTTCAACAAAATTCTTCGTAACATCAATGATTCCCCATCATTGGTATCCTCTCCCCGCCTTGGTGAAGTCACTATGTCATTTTCAGCTTGTGGTACATGCACTCTTGCCTCTTTTTTTCTGTTTTCTCCATGTTGGATTTGTGGACATTCAAATGCCCAATGTCCCATTTCCCCACATTGGATACATATACTGCTGAAACCTCTTCTTCTACCTCTTCCAAATGACCCTTTTCCATGAGAGTAATCTCATCTTTCTCTTGAGAAGTCTCTTCTTCTATTATCTTGTGCACTTGCATGGGATGTGTTTGCTGCTTCTTGATGATTTTGGTGTCCTCTACCATTATTGGATTGTCCTCTTCCACGCAAAAATCTGCCTTTGCCTCGGGAGTTGTTTTGTTGCCTTATTGCAATCTTTTCTTTTGCCTTCAGTGCTTATTGGTATGCTTTTTGCATGCTGATTATTCTTATCTTACTCATCTCATCTTGAATGGAATTGTGCAGCTTATCACATACCTTGACACTTTCTCTACATCATTTTCTACATGTCCAACTCAAATGTTCAACTTGTAGAGTTCTTCGGTGTACTCTTGCATGTTCTTCTCCCTTTGTTTCAGATTTTGCAACTTTTTGAATAAGTTGATCTGATAATCTGCAAGCAAGAATTTTTCCTTCAACTTCATCACCATTCTCTCCCAAGATTTAATTTTATCTCTGCTCTTCACTGCCTTTCACTTTCCATGTGATCCCACCATAGGGAAGCATGCCCCTTCAATTTTGTGCGCGCAAAATTCACTCGTTTTGGGTCTTTAGTTGGTTTAAAATCGAAGTATTTCTCCATCTTTGAGATCCAATCAACCAAGTCTTCAGGATTCAAATTCCCATTGTAAGTGGGAGGGTCCAATCAGGGTTCACTACTAAGCTTGGCCATTGCTCTCAAAAATCTACTCTCTACCACGTTCTCTCCATCATTTTCCAAATCAATTTCGGGTGCTATAACTTCATCATCATCACTGATATCCACTGTTGGAATTCCTCTTCGTTGTGCCATTTCCATTGTCGCTGTGATGCCTCTCAACATCTCCATGATTGCCATGTCTCCATTTCCCTTTGCTCATGTCCTCTTTACGCCATGTTGATTAACCTTTGCAATTGCGGTTCTTCTCTTTTCACTCACCCACAACACCACCTCTCAGGGTTTTCTTCAACACCGCCACAAACTTTGCTTTGATACCAAATGATGTAGTTCAAAATTCAAGAGGTCTTATTAGACCAGTGAATTAAGTAGCTCAAACCTATGTTACCCAGGGACATGTCCCTGACCTAAAATCCTTCGTCCCTATCCCCGTCCCCGTCCTAGATACGCGGGGACGACAGGGGACTCCGACACTAGGCAACTTTTTTGAAAGAAAAAACTCACTTCACTTTAAATATTTAATTCTGAATGGATATTCATGGGAGTTTAGGACTCATGTTGCTACTACTAGAAAGGTATTGAATTTTTATTGGCTAGCAGTAGCACCTAATTTTAGGGTTTAAATATTTCAATATAGTGTGATAGAAGGAAAATTGACAATAAATATTTAATTCAGTATGAAGATTGAGTATTGACAATGAATTTTGAACACAAATGTTATATGTTAAGGTTATATAATCTATATATGCTTGCTTTATCCATGTTTTCATATGAATATTTAAAATTTCCCTATATATTTTAAATTTTCCCTATATTTTATATAGCCGTCCCCTAGCTGTCCCCAAAATTGGCTTGAAAAATTGGGGACTTGGGGACACGTCCCACCGTCCTCATCTCGGAAACTTGTGGTAACATAGGCTCAAACCCAATTCCAATTCCAATTACTCATTCATCAAAATTGAACAAATTAAATGGCATCACAATTCCAAGCAATTCAATGAGTTTTATTTTAATTCTACAATCCTCTGGCTACAAACAATTACAATCAACAAGTTTTGAATTATTTTCAATTGCACATCTTTGTGTTCTATGATTCTTGCACATTGTTCTCTTCTCTTTGTGTAGCATAATTCTTTTCTTATCTTATTGTCTAGTATTCCCATTTTCCATGCCCCATATTCCAACTCTGCAATGTTTTCGTCTGTCCCACACACTTGGTCTCGCCTAGTCTTCCTGACACTTTTTGCTTCCTTCTCATAGCTGTGGCTTTCTCCTCTTTTCTTCAAAGTACCCCCTCATACACCAAAGCTGCGTGGCCAATTATTTTGTTCATCATCTCCACTATGGATGCGACCCTTCAGTTTCTTGGTTTGGCGCTAACTAATACCTCCCCCTCTTCCCACGGTGTCACTTGGTTTTTGTTTCTCCTTTTCATGATTGTTCATACCCCACATGGCCTTCTTTTTGTCTTTTCTATGCACATACATTCTGCTGCCTTACTCTTCCTTCTGTGACCTTTTCTCTTCACATTACTCTCCATAAAATCCTCTTCAAATTTCATGCACTTCCACTACTCTCAATGCCTTCTTTGCTCTTTATTCTTCCTAGGCCAAAATGGAAAAAAAAAAAAAAAGAACTCTTTTGTTTGCCTGGAAATTAATCAACAAAATGAACTTGAATTTTTTAATTAATTCAACAACTTTTTGTACCCATTCGCCTCTTATGGATAAATTGACATCGAAATATATATCAAACATGACATTTTGTCAATGAAATGACAACAATGTTGCTCCGTTTCACAAAAATGAGCATGGATTCAAAATTCAAACTACATGCACAAAACAATGAAAATCAAACCAAATTATTAGAGCAGATTGAAATATTTTTGGGTGATGTGGATTGCCTGTTTGCCTGGATGTTCCCGCATCATTAGTAGTGTTAGGTGCATTGTTAATGATTTTATTAGAAGAATTTCCAAGTCAGAAATATGTATAGGAAGGTGTCTTGTAACTTGTTAGGAAGCAAATACATGATGAAGCTAGGAAATTGTACACGCAAAGGAGTCCAAGGTCAGCTTCTTTAATGAGGTGCTTAAGGTTTTATATTCATTCGTCCGGTGTTGTTTTGTGACTTAAATAATGTCTTTTAGTAGTGTTGTGGAAGCAAATATCTTTCTTGGGAATTTCTTAGAATGCCTAAAGATAAAAATATTTTCAATTTCTCAGGGATAATATTGGGAAAAAATAAAGAAAATATTGAATGCAGAAAAATTCAATAAAAGAAGAATAAAAGAGCAAATCCAAGGTTTCTGGGATGAAATACTTATCAGAGATGATCATGCTGAGGTAGGAGATATGATCGCAATTGATGCTTTTTAAATTTAAAGCCATCTTAATTGCATGGAGAAAGAGAGTGAAAGTAAATGAGTGTATACCATGAATTTTGAAATCTGGATTTTCTCATTAGTTTTGAGATCACTGGTTACAGATAATTGTCATATAGATCTCTTTAACAATGTTATAACTAACATTGTCCAAATGATAATGAACCCTTCATGCAACAAAACACATCTAAGGTATGTAAGATCTGTTCACTCTATCATTCTCCTTAACCATCAAGTCCAAGAGACTAATCTATACACAAAACAGTAACTACAGTTGACAACAATTTCCTTAACTCCTCAAATGCCTCTTAAGTTTACAGCAGTGGCAACAATCACACCCAACATTTCAGGATGGCAATGTCCAGTCTTAACAACAATGTTTTATATTAATCATTTTGATCCGCTATATTTCCTATAAAGTTGACAGCAGTAATTATGCCCATATTAGTAATTGATCACAGTAGTAGTAACTATTTTGCTGAACACTGTACTGATCAAGAATGATACAGATCACAATAATGCTGTGTTACATGGGGACTCATCCCCTATCCCAAAATGCATTGTTCCCATCCCCAGCCATCCCCAGGACAGGGGGACGCAAATGGGACGTCCCCTTGCCATCCCTGAAACAGGCCAGAGAGCAGGAAACGTCCCCGCCCGTTTGGGGACATCTACCCGTCTCCAGTATGGCTGGGGGACGTAGGAAACGTCCCTCATCATACCAGGGACGGCTAGCCATCCCCTGCGAACAAGGAACTTTCAGCATTAAAAAAAACATTAAAAACTCATTTTTTAAAAGTTTTCTTTTTGCTGTTTAGGGACATGAGAGGCCCACAATGACTTCCAATCCTAATATAAACCCTAAAATGCCAAAAGAAGTTAAAACAAAGTGAAAAATGAAAGATAATATTGCACCTTACTGATCTGGGTGATTTCATGGAAAGTTCTGTAGCCATTCACATTGCTGTTCACAGTTGTTTCAGAAGTTGTGGGGCTCTCCTATATTCCTTGTGTTGGTTTTTTCCATGAGCTGGGTGTAGTTACTAAAATATGCACTATGATAGAGATGACATAGACAATCATGAGGATGCTATTCAGATTTCAAATTCATAGTGCAACTGTACATGCCTACAAATTTAGTTGTGAATTTTTTCTGATTTCTAGTGTAGACTGTCTGCTTATCTTTAGTATATATTTACATATTGATATTGTTCTTATCAATTATTGACATATCTCCCTCTTTCCCTCTCTCTCTCTCTATAATATATTGGAAAAATTCATATATATATATTGCCGTCCCCTACCATCCATTACCTCAATAATCCAACTATGTTTACAAATGAAGTAATGACAACAATATCCATTTATAAGTAGAAATGGCAGCAAGTCAACAACAGCACTAACATCTGTGATGCAATAATAATAAGAAGTTAAAGGATATCATAATCATTTGACAGTTTTGCCTAGTAACAACTATCCTCATGAATCACAAATAATGCGAGAAGTATTTGATGTTACCAAAGGTGACATTGATTATACCAAGTGTCTTCACAACTGTATAAGTACATTCATTTTTGAAATAACAACAGCAATAATTGTAGTTGTCCCTTGACAACAGAACTAACCACTATTCAATAATGGCACCTGGAAATATTAACAGCTGCTTACACTGTTCAAGGTGCATAACCCATTTATAAAAGTTCCAGAGAAGAATGATAACAAAATTTCAGGTCTGATGCTTATATAGAAAAAAAATTTAAAATTATTGTGATATTACTGGTGATACAACACCAACAATATTGTGATGTATTGGTGAGAATTTTGGTCAAATTCATGGTCAATTATATTTTTGAAAAACTTGCAATATTTTCAAGAAAATGTTGGGAACCCTGCCAAGAAAGGCATACTGGAATATATTGTGATATTTTAAAGATATATACTTGTGTGGACTGTTATGTATGTTTCGATGATGCACTTTGGAGGATTTGCTCACTAAATAGGAGTATGTCCAAGAGGATGTCTTTGTTAGGACACTAGTACTTGGTGAAGGATGGAAAGGGTCTTAAAAAAGGAGTGCACGGTCTAGTTCTTCAACAAAAAGCCTAGGAGATTAACATTTAAAATTAATGTTATCAACATATAGGCTTTATATGTCTCACGTGGGAGATTAATTTGGACATGGTGTGCTTATGTTGCCTACATCAATAAAATTTCATTATTTTGATTCTCTTAATTTTGTGTGCATGCCTATTCTCTCTATTATAATTTTCACAATGATACACTGAACTTAACTCCTATGGAGACACCCCCTTGTGGTTTTTTGTTTTTCTGATCTTTTGGGTACTGTTTTACAATACAGATTTACAAAGGTTCTTGAGCTGGAGGAAATATTAGATTTGTGTCATTATATGTTTATATTTGTACTCTTCTAGTTATTAGAAACCTGTTGAGTTTGTCTGTGTTGTTACTTAGCTGAACTTTTTGTTTCATTAGTCTCTTATAGTTGTGCTTTTATTTTCTCGATCATCTTAAGATTAAAAATACACCCATATTTGTGGTTACATGTTCAGTTTTTTTAAGAGTTGCTTGCTATTAAGAATTTGTTATCATGTTAGCTATCCTGTTTATGAGCAATGATGATAAACTGTCTGATATTGATCTGATATCGTTAGTGTTTTGATTTGGAAATGATTTCCATATTGTTAATGATCTGATGTATCTCTACTAGAATGATAATATCTGGTATGAATTACGGATTCTTGGAGACAATGAATGATTGTTTTCAATTTGGTGGTCTTCTGTTGTACACCACTCTGATGTACTGGGTTGGATGACTGTAGTCCGAAAATTGTCTGTTGTTAAATATGTTTAACTTTACTGTTGACAATTAGTAAGTGACACATTTTGACACTGCAGCATTTTCAGTGGTGCCATTTATGGGAGGAAGTTTTACATCACTTGTTGCTCCATCTATCTAGTTATACAATAATATTGTTATTTAAGAGGTTTGGTATCTGTAAATAAATAGCATAAAATTAAGAAAATGCAAGAAACATTGATGTTGTAAAAGTGGCATATTATTGATTTCAAAGCGTTGGGTTCTTTGATTAGTTTTATTCTTTTTCTTTTTTATTTCCAGTGATATGTAACCCAAGTTAATCTAACTTAAACTAGATAATTAAGATGGGCGTGTATCAAGACTTACAACTTATGATCTTATTAAATTATTTAGTTTGAGTTCCTTGCTTTCTTTGTAACAATTTCTAGACTCTAGTTTTATAGCCTCATTTTCTTATGTGGAGAAAAGTTTAATTAGTTTGGATTCCTTTTGTGCATCATAGCTTATTTTGAAATTTTCCTTTGGATGCATCTCGGAAAATTTCAATATGTTATCAAACTTTAAACATTATGTTGTCTGAGCTATTTTAACATGGACATTCATTGCCATGGTTTACAAATTATATTAATTCAATTTTTGTGTATAGTTTCGAGCACTTTCAGATCAATTTTATCGGACTCCTGAACATCACAAGTTTATAAGGCAACAGGTTGTTAACCAGGTGAATTATTTTTCTTTTGGGAAGTTATTGAGGACAAAGATATATTCTTGTAATGGCTCAAAGCCTCAAAGTGTCTTAATTGGATAAGTCCTGGTTTTATATGTGATCCCATGGAAAAATGAAATCAAGGGCAGCTTCAATTCTTCTTAGAAGTCTTTCCATAGATTTTTTCCTTGAAAATGTTTAAAATGCTGATTTATCTTCAACTGAAAAAGATTTATGGGTTTCCCTGTCATATCATATTGACAGTTAGCATGTAAATTATGCTTTTTCTTTTATGAATGTGCCTGACAAATTGCTTTCATATGTTTTCAGTTGAAGTCTAATCGAGAGATGTATGAAGGATATGTGCCTATGCCTTATGATGAGTACTTGAAGAAAATTGCTAAGTAGTTTCTTGCTCTGTTTTATTTTACTTAAAATTTGAATAATCTACAGATTGAGTTTCAAATTGTAATAAATGGTTTTCTTGTTTATTCTTTTTATTTCTTCTAACTTGTTTGTAATTTTTTTACTGGTAAATGGATAGGAGTGGTGAGTGGGGTGATCATGTCACTTTGCAGGCTGCTGCAGATTGTGTATGTTTTTTAACCTTATTTTTCATTTATTCATAAAAGAAATACTGATTATTTGTTTAAGATTAAACTTATGATTAGAATCTTTTCTGACAATTTTGTAGTATTTTAGATTTTAACTCTTATGATTATGCGGTAGATGTATGTTTTCTTAAATGTATGCCTCATTTCTGATTTGTGCTGAATTGCTGATTTATCATTTAAATTGAGAGATTGCATCAAATGAAGATAGATTGAATGTATGGATCATCCTTGGTTAAGACGTGTTTAATTGCATGTTTAAATGTTTGACAGCCTAGGTAACAAGGACCCGTATGTTTGATTTTGTGCTTATAGTTCTATTTTCCTCGCGATATTATATGAATTTACGCAAGCTTGTCCATCAAGAAGCCATCTCATTCAAAGGTTACATAATGGGTGCATTGTTTATGAGTATAAATGTATATATGGTTGACCATGAAGCATTGGATAATGAAGAAATCGTTAGACCAGCTAACAAAATTTTCATTATAATTTCACGGCTTGAAAGATCTCTAATGGTCCATTTTTTAGATTTCATTGCAATGTTTCTTAGTAACTTGGGATGTTCTCATTTGCTACTATGTCCATAGTCTTAAACTTGTCATTTTTTTATGGGTAATGATCCACTGAATGTTGCAGTATGTTACAAGATCATTTGATTTGTTTGGCCAATTTTAACTAGTTGACCAATATTTGTTAAACAGGGGCTTTTTCAGAATTGATCTCATCATTATTCTCTGACAAAGAGGATTTCAATTATATTATGTTTTACTAAATTTTTACATTTCTTTTTAGGTTTTATAATTTGGTTTAATTGCTTCACTTTATTCTATAAAATTAGGCCTAACAAGTATCAAACCTGTTTTCCAACTTGATTATAGCTTTGATTCTGTTTTTGGATGTTCCCTTTGGTACCTTGAAGAGGGAGGGTGTGTTGGTTCTAGCTGATATCATGGTTGCTGTTATTATTCTGTATGAGCATTATGATCATTATTGTTGGTCATTTTAACATTTTTAATCATTGTGTTTTTGCTTTTGTAATTATTTATTTGAATAAACAAGTCATGATCCAATGAACATTGTTTTTTCTTTCCATATTCTTTACCCTTCACCCAGCATTCCAAATCAGTGAAACAAAAATCTGGAAAAAATCCGATTAATCCCGATTTTTAAAAAAATCTGCAGGCTGGATGATTTTTTTCCCGATTTTTTGAAAAAATCTTTGACCTTTTGGTCAATGATTTTTCCCATTTCAAACTGCAAAATTGCCGCATTTAAAACCTGCAAAAAATGCGAATAAAATCATGCTAATTTTTGCGCGAAAAAAAACCATGAGACCATAGCTGCTTGTTTATTATTATGCTTTGATAGATTTTTTCCAAGCATCCATAGCTTGTTCGAAAGCACTTGTTTTAAGCTTTTAGCCATATCAGCAAGGCAATGAACTGTTTGATAAAATGCTTTGGTAGACATGTATGAAAAATGTGGTAACATAGACAAGGCAGTGAACTGGTTGAAAAATTGACTCAAAGAAATGTGGTTGCTATTGATTGTCATGGCATTCCATCACCGTGAGACCACATTTCTTTGAGGCAATTTTTGATCCAGACAATGAGTGGATTGTTGGTGATGAATTTCTTGAGGCTGAGGATTTTGAGATCCTAGCAGAGTCCAACTTTGATACTCATTTGACTGAACGACTTAGGAGAGGCAAAGCCCCAGGAGCTTCATCATCAGGACCTGCATCCCTCTAGCATAGCTCTATTTATAGTAGCAGCTAGCAAGAGTCATTGGCTACTTTTGATTTTTTGAAACTTTGTACTCAGTTTATAGGTTGACTTTGTACAAACTATATTGTAATTGAAATTTTTTCATCTATCAGTTATGGTTTGTGAACTAATGCTTTGAAAGATGTGGAATGCAATGTAATCAGCGATATGAATATAAACAACAAAATCTATTTTCTATGATTTGTTAGTTAAACTCTCTATTTTATTCGCTCTCTATAACTCTATTGCTATGGAAATGCCTTTCAATTAAAATAAAAACAGTTTTTGTCTCTTATTCTACAATTTTGTACATTTTTTTAAAAATCCGATTTCTTTTCCGATTTTTTCTCAATTTTTAAAAAAAATCTTGAACTTTTGGTTTGCCGATTTTTTCTCCAAAAGATTTGTGTTGCTATGTTCCAAATATATATATATATATATTTTTTTGTAAAGGGGTAAAAACTTTATTGAACTTCAGAAAAGATCATTACATCAAAGCACAGGGCATAAGCCCAAAGGAACCAGAAAGAACAGACAAGACAGAACACGAGACAATCAACTAGCACCATCTCCATCCTCAGCAAGAACCCTCTCCAAATCCAAACAAAGCTCACGGGGAACCTGTCCCCATTCTTCGATTTTCCATCCATCCAAATGCTCAGAAGCCCACTTGGCAAGACAATCAGCAGTCCTATTTCACTCCCTTGGAATATGGACAAAAGACACCATCTCCTTCAAATTGCCAATCTGCAGAATCTGCTGCACCATCACCGCCAGCTGCTAGCTAACACCAGACACCTTCTGTTCGTTAAGTAAATTAATTAGAACCTGAGAATCTGATTCACAAATAACTCGACGCCACCCCAAAGCGTAGGCCCTTTCCAAAGCGTAAAGGATCGCCAATCCTTCCATAAGGTTGATAGTCTGCAAACCTTTATGGATAGAAAAGAGGAAAACCACCGAGCCAGAAGAGTCCCTGCCAACCCCACCAACTCCTGCAGGTCCAGGATTTCCCCTGGAAGAACCATCAGTATTAACCTTCAAAGTGCCATCCTGAGGGGGCTGCCAGTTCCCCAATCGATGAACACGCTGCCTCGCATGCCTTCCTCTCTTACAACAGGCAGAGGATGAGGATAACCCATGGATTCCTAGTCTAGTCACCATCTCCGCATCCCTTTTTTCTAACGGCAACACCACCTCGCCCTTGGCTTCAATTGTCTCATGAATCATACCTAGGATTCTGAACCACACTTGCTGAACACGCAAGTTTTCCCCTTTGAAAATCCTCCTATTCCTTTCAAGCCACACTTTCCAAACAAGGAAAGTAGGCCCAACATGCCAAGCATCCTGCAAAAAGGGAGCTAACGAGGGAGGTCTTCCCAAGCTAGTCCAAAAATCCACCAAGGAGGAGGCATGAACACAGGGGCTATTCCAAACTCCCCACCAGAAGTGCCAGAGCTGCATAGTAAAAGGACACCGGAAAAACAGATGAGAAGAATCCTCCTCACCTCCCCCACAAAGAGCACACCTAGAGGGGCCCTGAAACCCACGCTTCTGAATATTATCCCAAGTCAGACATCTGTTCCAAGCCAAAGTTCAAATGAAGCAATTACACTTTGGCCAAGAAAACTTATTCCACACCTTCTTCCACCAAAGAACTTCCACCCCCTCGGTCCTTTGAGAGAGCAGCCTCAGGTAACCTGAAGCAACAGTATAAGTACCCTTCGGGTTAGAAGACCACGAAAGAACATCCTTGTCCATAAGGGAATTGCACTGTCTGCTAGAAAGAATATTATGAAGCACCGCACACTCCTCTTCCATACCCACCACAGGCCACTCATTGGGGCTCTTCCACCTAGCTCTCCTAAGCTGCCCATGAAAAGAAAACAGCTTAAAGTCGCTAACCCTTGACCAGCCAGCATCACAGAATCTCTGACACAAGGTTGACAGATTAGGGAACTGAGAGATGATAGGGGGGAATCCATCCCAGGAATCGTACCAAAACTGAACCTCCGTCCCACGTTTGCATATCCAAAATAAGCCATCTTTGACAAGCGCAGCTCCTTTCTTGAGAGTAGTCCAAATTGTCGAGCCCTTTCCCACCAAAGGGTAACGAGGGAGATCTTGCCAAGGGATGCCTTGGAAATACTTATGGGATATAATCCTAGCCCAAATCCGATCCTGCTCATTGCACCACCTCCAATAAAGTTTAGCTGCCAAAGCCGTACCGGCCAGCGAGGACTGCCTTAGCCCCAAACCACCATACTGCTTAGGGCAACACACAGTATCCCAGTTAACAAGACTCCATTTTGAAGACAACAAGTTACCGGACCATAAGAACTGTCTCGCAAGAGAGTCTAGCTCCCTCACAAATCCCACTGGGGCCACTTGTATCATACACCGATAGATGGGGAGAGCCTGAACCACAGATTTAAGCAGTTGAACACGACCCGCAAATGACAACCAACGGTTGGTCCAATGAGTAACTTTTGCACGAAACTTATCCAAGATAGGCTGCCACGAATCTCTTGGTAGCCTACCCACAGAGATAGGGATCCCAAGGTAAGTCAAGGGCAAAGCCCCGATTTTAAACCGAAGAGTATGAGCAATTCTCCTTTGAATGAGATCTGGAGTGTTGAAGAAGAAGATGGAAGACTTATCTTCATTGATTAATTGCCCGGAAGCCACAAGATAAATATCCAGAACCATGCGAAGATTCATAGCTTCCCGAATAGTGGCCATCCCCATCAAAGCTGTATCATCCACAAACTGCAAATGAGTCTGTGGGGGTAAATCACCTCCCCAGCGCCACCCCTGAATGAGGCCCAACCCCACATGTCTCCTCAATAAGCGGCCCAAACCTTCAACAAGCAGAAGGAATAAGTAAGGAGAGAGAGGATCCCCTTGCCTCAATCCCCGAGAAGCACCAAGAAGCTCAGAATGTTCCCCATTAATTAAAACGGAGAAAGAAACCGACGTGACACAACTCATAACCCATTGAATCCATTCTTCACCAAAACCAAAAGCGCCTAGAACCTTCTGGAGGAAGGACCACCTAACTCTATCATACGCTTTAGCCATATCAAGCTTGATAAACATAGCCTTTTCTTTAGAGATGGCCATAGAGTGAATGGACTCTGTTGCAATAACAACTCCATCCAAAATCTGCCTACCTTCCACAAAACCACTCTGCTCCTCAGAAATGAGCAATGGAAGCCACTTTTTCAGCCTTTCAGCAATTAATTTGGAAATAATCTTATAAACAACATTACAAAGAGAGATGGGTCGAAAGTGGCTTAACTTATCTGCCCCCTCATACTTGGGAATGAGTGCAAGGAAGGTAGAATTGAGAGCCTTTAACATTTGTTTATTCCTCTGAGATTCATGGACCACGGCCAATAAATCCAGCTTGATAATCTCCCAGAACTCTTGAAAGAACTCAATCGGGAAACCATCAGGGCTAGGGGCTTTCCCCTTCTTCATCTGAAACACAATCCCCTCCAACTCCTCTAGAGAAATCTCCCCCATAAGATGATCCGTCATTTCCCTCGAAACTAAGGAAGGGATACAAGAAAGGACTTGAGCTTCCTCCACAGAGCCATCCTGCATATCCTCCCTGAATAGGGAAGTGAAATACTGAACAGCTTCATTAGAAATATCCTGAAATGAGGAGAGAGTATCCCCCCTATCATTGACCAAAATAGGGATAGAGTTACCATGACGCCTAGCCTTCACGGAATTGAAGAAGAAAGTAGAGTTTCTATCTCCCTCTTGGAGCCACTCAACACGGGCTTTCTGTTTCCAGTAGACTTCCTCCCTCAACTCCCACTCCTCCAAAGCTTTTAAGGCCCTTGACTCCTCTTGCAACAAATTCTCAGTCACCCCATTCTCCCTAATTATCCTAGTAATACCATCCAACTCAGCCTGTGCAGCAGACTTCGCATGGAAAATGTTTCCAAAGCAAAGTCGGTTCCACCGCTTTAGCTGATACTTAACAAATTGAAGAAGCTTGAAAAAGACATACATTGCAGTGCCATAGGCAGGTCTACCATACCTCCACCACTGAGCAACATAGCCATGAAGATCAGGATCACGTAGCCACATAAGCTGAAACTTGAAGGAGGGATTCCGAGGCATCCGAGCAGAGAGGATAGCAAGCTTTATAGGCCAATGATCTGAACCCCTCCAGTCCAAAATCTTCGAGCTAGAAGACCACATACCGCCAATCCAAAAGCAAGAGACCATGAATCGATCCAGGCGTTTTGCAATGCAATCGTCACCAACCCTCCGATTATTCCAAGTGAACTGTCCATTGCTAGGCTTGACATCGACAAGATTCAGTGCAGAAATATTGTCCTGAAACAACAACGCAGAGGGTTCTAGCCTCATAGTACCACCACGTTTCTCTGCAAGCTAAGTAATAGCATTGAAGTCACCCCCAATGATCCACGGGTGGTAAGGGGCCATGCTACGGACGACTCGAATATAGGACCACATGAGATGCTTACCCTGAAGCTCCACAGGTGCATACACATTGGAAAAGAGAACAGATTCCCCTGTCTCAAAGCAAGAAGCAACCATGGACAAAGAGGACTTAAAAGACACCCACCATTGGGGGCAAATCTTCCTAGGGTTCCATAAGCAAGCCACACCCCCAGAAGACCCCTGAGCACCAACACACTGGCATTCACCATTCTTCCAGAGCTTGGGCCCCAAACCCAACATACAATCAACGAAAAGCTTAGTTTCCTGAAGAAAGAGGACATCAGGAGAATGAAACCTAACTAAATCCCGAACAGTTTTTTGTCGAGGGCCACTGTTCAAGCCCCTAACATTCCATGAAAGAACAATCATTTCAAGGGGCTTAAGAAGTGAGAATCCAGAGTCTTGACTGATCCTGACTCCACCAAAGTCTCCCCTATCATTTTAATCTTTTCCAGATCTTTCTTCCTACCAAGCTTAGAGACTTTCTCCGCCCCCCCTTTCTTGAGATCTTTTTGCAAAATACCCAACTGATGAGATGATTTACTGTTCTTACCCACCTCCGAGCTTGTTCTCCGTGAGGAATGAGACGAAACCTCTCCCTCCTTCAAAACATCAGAAGCATGACCTGACTCCTCCTGAGTCCCCATCTGCAAATTTGTTTCCAGATTCAAAGACTCCTCAACCTGTAGAGCAAGGGGAACCCTTGAACTGAGCCCCTCCTGCCTAGAACCTCCCCCATCCTGCTCTAAAGAAGGTAAGCCTGAGCTCTCTACCTGTTGGGTAACCTGCATAGCCTCATCATGAGGCTCCTGCTGATCAGGACCAAAATTCCCCTCATCCAAATTTAACAATCCTGGATTCACCTCTTGCAAGCTAAGATCATCCAATACCTCGAATCTATTAAAAGTATCATCATCTTGCCTCTCCTTCAAAGTCCTTTTTTGCCCCTTATTTCTGTTCCGAGCTCTGACAGGAGTAAACCCATCATCCCTAACATCACCACCCGGAATAGGGTCCTTGCCCTTATCAACTTTAGGTGGATTACGGGGAGGTTGAGAAGATTGAGCCTCCACAGGTTTGGCCTTGGGACATCTATGCTGTAAGTGTCCATATTCGTGGCAGAGACGACATCGAAATGGAAGGGTCTCATAGTCAAGCTGCTGCACCCAAGAGTAAGATCCTGCACACACTTCTATAGAGTCTGGCAAAGGCTTGCTTAAGTCAATTTCTACACAAAACCGGGCATAAGTCATTACCCTTTTGAACTGTGTTTGTTGCGATGCACCAACAGGTCTACCAAGCATCGAGGCCAGTAAATGCAAAACATCGTCGCGCCAACATTCGACCGGGAGCCTCGGCAGACGAACCCAAACTGGAACTCTACTCGGAAGCTTCTCAGCCGGATTGAAGCCTGCATGCCAAGGCTTAATAAACAAGCCCACCTGGTTGTAAAAGTACGGGCCCCCTTCAAAAACCTTGATCCTATCAGCTAGGCAATCAAAAGTGACCATAAAATAGTTATTTGCCAAGAGCCGAATTTCCATCTCCCCCACTGGCATCCATGTCTTGTGAGCCCAGGATTCCAAAAATTGTAACGAGATTCTCAAACCCAAGAACTTGCAGTACAAAGAATGTCTTGAGTAGTAATCGATATCCTCCATCAGCATCTCCATCGGAATCACTAAATTCGGCCTCTCTTTGCACCTTTCCAGGCACCCGTTAATCTTCGAAATCCGAGACCCCCTTGACGTGCCCATTTCAGTCTTCTCCGGATTCGAAGAAAATAAATTATTATCAAAAGTTTTAGTACCTTGTGGTAGGGGATTCGACCCACACGCTGCTCGGAAATCCATCACGGGGCAGGCCCCAGATGGTTCCCCTTGCGACATTGAAGAAGACAAGGCCCAAGGTAGGCACGCAGGCCCCTTACCAAAAAACAACGGTTTCAGCCCACCAAAAACCCCAATACCCCGAATCACTACCCACGTTCCAAGAGAACCTCTGTTGGGGCAGCGAGCACATCACAAAGACAAGCAAAATCACACCCACGCCACACCCAAGCTCACGGATCAGACAACCATACACCAAGACAGCCCCTAAACAGGCACCCACACACCACTCCACACGCCCAACAACCACCAAAAGCTAGGGAAGAGTCCCACGCTCACCACACAGAACATATCAAAGATCAAAACACCACCCTCGGGCTAACACAGATATCACAAACAGCTCCCAACGCGCCTGCAGTGAAAAGGAAGGGAAAATCCCACCGAATATAGAAAACCAGCCCCCCGAAAGTGCATCCAAAGCCCTCCCCCAGCAGAAAACTTCACCACGAAAACGACCTTCGTTGCTATGTTCCAAATATTACTTATATAGAATGTTTCAAATTTTTTTATCAGTCTTTAAACATAGATAGACACCAATTTATGTGGCAAGATTGATTGATTTGCCCTACATATTTCCATAGTTGCTAGGAGACTGGTACTGGTATGGGAGACTGGTACCGATACTGGTACGCCTATTTTTGAAAATAGGAGATGGGGTACTTGGAGATGCCATTTTTTTAATATAATTTAATAATTTATAAATTTGCTACATTAAAACTGAAAATATCATGACATTGAACTTTCAAAACAAGAACGTTGGTAAAGTTTAACATTAAATTTAAAGTTTAAACACACAAATGTCAAAGAGTCAAAGAGTTCATATTTGATATTACACATTGAAATTTAGAATTCTCGATTCGGTTTTTTTTCTTTTCATATGGGAACTTGCCAAAATGTAGGGTTTTTATGTTTTTATGTTTGCAGCTAGTAGAAGGTGGTTTCCAACCATTACATTTCTGATTTTGAGCAAAAGAATGCAGTGTTATAGCCAAGCTATGGAGAATAGCTCTTGGTTTAATGTTGTGTGTAGAAGGTATCACATGTTGAGATCACTAGGTGCAAATATCCCAGCATTTTTAGTGTTGTTGGGGGAGAAATTTGGGGTGATGTATGGCTGTTACAAGCTACCTTCCAGCCCACATACAGTCTGACCCAAACCATTTTTCAAGTGGTAAAGCTTGGGACATCATGGTTAGTCTTTGAATTCCAAGTTAAACATTATAACACCAGTTTAGAAGAGGTGGGCATAATTGTTGGCATGCAATGGTCACACTTCTTTGAAAAGTACATTATAAAGTTGAAATTCAAGATGGATGAGAAGGAGTTGATACTCCATGACATGTTGAATGGAGTCCCAAGCATGGCTGAAGTGAAAAGAAGAGAGGGGTGTTCAAGAAACCCAAGCCACTCAATGCATGGAGATCGTTAAGGATCCACTTGAAGGTGAGATATTTTGTTATGATAGTGTTTAGTCTATTTTAAATATGTTCATTGTGGCACATTGAAAACGGCCGGCCAATGAGAGATATTGGAGAAATATGATCTTTTGGTAAGAATCATCTACTTAACATGGTTGGTTGGAATTTTGGTGGCAAGAACTATGACCCATGGATCATTATCCAGAGACAAGTTTGTAAACTTGATAAGAAATGGAAAGATGGAAGACTACAAAGAGAGACATTGGTCGTTCAACAAGGAGATCAACATCAAATTCCAAAGAAGTTACCTAGAATTCCAGAGAAAACACAATAGAAATTCTAAGTAGAAACTCAATAAAGAATGAAGACAAAAATTGAGTGTATATACAACATTACTGTATAAAAAAGAGCGTAAATGTAATGATAAAAGATAGTGTATTAAACTTTGATGTAAAACCTCTTTTTATATTAGTAATCTATAATCAATAAAAAAGAACATTTCGATTTCAAGATAGACCAAGTTGCTCTAGATTGACTTAGTCCACCCCACAAGAAGCTCAAATGGAGGATGCTTCCTTGGGAATTTGACGATGAGTGAATAGTTCCTATATTAGTTGATGCTGCATTGACATAAGCATCAAAGATATGAAAATCAATGGGATCCTCCGTTAGAACCACTTCAGGATGACCCAAGGAAACAACAATTTTGCTAGATGAAGAAGGGGAAAGAACAAGATCCAATCTGGTTCTAGGGGCTTGGGCGTTTATCAACCACCAAAATCCATGCCATCTTTTTTGGAGAAGAGTTAGGGTTTCCTTGAACGATTTTCTCCTTGCAAAACATGTTGCATTTGTGGAAAGGGTTTGCATTATTCTTGCAAGCCGCAAAGATAAGCGGATCTGTTTGGGGTTTGTTCGTTGGGACATGGACCATTTGATTGTGGGAGATAGTAGGTAGGGAAATCTTTTTGAATCCCATTTGTCAAAGGATTGAGAGGGTCAAAACCCAAGATGTGCGGCTTGTTCGAGCCCCAAACTACTCGAGATTGCCTACTATTTTGCATCCTTGCACTGTCTTTTCCTTCCTCAGCATCGTGCAACTAATTTTGCTCCACTCTTTGTGCTCTACTCTCAACTCCTTCGCACATGTTGAAAAAAAAACTTCCAATGCTCTTATCATGTAATTATAGTAATTGATAGTGAATTATATATACACACACACATATATGTATGTATATATACATACACACACATATATGTATGTATATATACATACACACACACACATTTATATATATTGTAATGTCCCCTATTTAGCCTTGTGCTTTTTAGTGGCCAATAGCCTAGTTTTGGAGTCCTGTGGGCTACTCGGAGGCATTTTAGGGTTTCCTAAATTCTTGGAGGTTTCTTGTCTGCTTTTCAGGGGCTTGTTGTGGGAGTTTTCCAAAAAGGTTTCTGGGTTTTTTGAGAGCTTTGGTGGGTAGTCACTGCTATTTTTAGCAGTGTCTATTGTTAGACTTACTATTTTTAGTAAGTTATGACGACTACCCGAAATGTGCTCATATGGAGTTTGGAGTCACTATTTTTAGCAGTATGCTATTTTTAGTAAGTGCTATTTCTGGCAATAGTGTTGGCAGCTTTTTAGAGCAAGGTTTCCAGTTTTAGCAATGTTGGCAGTTTCAGTGTTGAGTCCAGTTACTTTTGGCAGTTTTGGCTTCCACCATTCTTGGAGTTGGAAAAAGCAAATATAACTTAAGTCATTTTATAATTTTATATTGCTTTTGGCCCCCCACGCCTAGGATGATCAACTCAAGTTGTTTTTAAAAGGGGAATGTTATGTTGGACACCAAGTTGAGGAACTTTAGCATTTAAATGATAAATTATTGCATATTCTAAGTTGGATGCCCAAAGTGGAGTTGAGTGCTTTTAATAAAATTTAATATTTCTCCAAAATGGGGCATCCCATTTGAGAGGGAGAAGTGAATTCAAAATTTTGGGTCTCAAGGTTATATAATGCCCTCATTTGCTCTCATTTTTACGCCGAAGGCGTGTCCTATTTGAGAATTGCAAGCTAATACCTGAAATCAACGGTGAAGAGATCAGTAAAAACAATGCAATACGGTTAAATTAATCCTGAGCGTTCATTACTTCCTATCATTTTCATCGCTGTTTTATATTTATCGTTTGCTATATTGTTTTTTTTAACCGGCGTGTACGAGGCAACTTATAAAAGCGTTCATCGTTTGCTGTATTTGTTTTTTTACCCGCGTGTACGAGGCGACCTATAAAAGCATAGCGTTCATCATTTTTTCAGCTATTTTTTGGCCGTTTTTAGCTGCTTTCCCCCAACCGTTTCCGCTCCTCGAAACACTTCTACGTTGGCTGACCTTTCACTTCTCCAATGTGTGAAAATAAGGTTTCATGAGGGTTTTATTAAAATAAAATTACGGCCAAGTTCATAATAATGAACACATATAGGTTTTTAACATTACGACATCTTCACCCTAATTAATTTGCCCTAATTAATATAATGTATAGTTAATATAATAAAAAGTAAATTATAATATTATAAATAAAATAAAATATTTAATATATAATAAATATTTTTATAATATAGTATAAAAATAATATTACAATATTTAAATAATATAATATAATAAATATAAATGTAAATATAATATTATAAAATACAAATATAATATAGTAACATATGATATATTATATATTAGTATAATATAATATAAAAATAATTGGCTTAATATTAAATATATGATATTTATATAATATTCAAATAATAATATAATATAAATAATATATAGGGAGCTACCCCCTTTGGTAGCACTCACCAATAATAATAATAATAATAATAATAATAATAATAATAATAATAATAATAATATAATATTAATATAATATAACATTAGAATAATAATAATAAAATAGTAATTTAATAATTTAATATTAAAATTCATAATATTTAATTAATAATATAATATTAAGGATAATGATAATTTACTAAGTAAAATATTAAAAAAATCATATTAATATAATAATATAATAATGGAAATAATTTAATAATAAGAATAATATAATATTATAATAATTAGAATAATATAATAGTAATATCAAAGTAATAATACAATATTATAAATAGTATAATAATTTGAATATTAATAATATATTAATACTATTATATAATAAAAATATATAACAATAATAATATAAAACTAACAATATATAATACTTGTTTGATTTCAACCCTTATCCTAAAAATTGATCCAAAATCCAAACCCCAATTAGCAATACGATATAATACAATACAATAATAATATAAATATAATATAATATAATATATAATAATATAATAATAAATGTTATTATAATATACTAAAATATAATAATATAATATAATTAAATATTATATGACAAATATAATTACATTATGTAATATAATATAAATGTAATAAAATATAATACATAATCCAATCATTAATATAATAATGTAACATAATCCAAACTTGTTATATTAATAAAATAATAATAATATAATAGTAAAAAAATAAAAAATATATATAATAATAGTATTATATAATAAAAATCTATAATAATAATAATATAATATTTCAATAATAATACTAATAATCCCTGATTAACCTTCTATACCTCTTCGGCGTACCCATTGCACACCAATATGCAATTGCTAGTCTTATGTTGATTTATGAAAATGAAATGTTGTCGGAGTGAGGATTGAATCCCCTAAGGGCTTTGGAGATGAAAACCTTCAAAGTTGCTCTAGTTTTGGAGTTGAGAGATACTCCCTAGCTGGACTTTGGAGTGGCTTCACTGTAGGAGTCACCATTGGAGATATTGGTGAAAGATTTTCAATTTGTTCTTGGTTATGTAATGTTCTTATGCTTTCTTGCTATATGTTTTGGTGTGATAATGATTTTGCAGAGATTGGAGGTGCTTTGAGAGTGATTTTTTGAAGTTCTATGGTGCTGGGCGTACATTTTCTATGCCCTAGGCCATACCATGTTGTATTGCAATTGAGAAGATGTTGGAGACTTGGTTCTGGGCATTGGACCAATCCATTCTATTGCCTTGGGCGCTCCTATGCCTGGGATTTGCTAATTTTTGGAGTTCTTTACTTTCCCTATTGGCTAGCTTGCCGCTAATAGCTTTACTTGTTTACTTTCAGCGTCGATATTATTACTCACCCCACCGAAGAAGTGGTAGCTTAGCCAAGTTCTTAAATGTAAGCCAACCACCGTATGATCTCACCTTGCCCACATTGGGATCTGGGTAATCAAAAAGTGGAAGGTGTTCTTTCAGTTAGTTTTAGCACTTTTAGTATTTGCAAAGATCCCCTTACACCATATGCTCTCACTTTACTCCGAGATTTGGGTGATCAAAAAGTGAAGGGTTGCTTTCTAATTTGTCTATGATTGCATTTTGGGCGAACGCTAGCGGGTGCAAGTTGTGAACTTTTTGAAAAAAATAAGGGTGAGATTTTACGGTGGTATCAAAGCTAAAGTTCCTACCAGCCTGTTGGAAGATCAATAAATTTGAAGTTATGAAAATTGATTTCAGCAGAGTTGAAGAACAAATCAAGAGGCAATATGAACAAGAGGCTTCCTAATTATTTGAAGAGTATCAAAGCATGACATATGGGTTTAGAAACACAGTTTCATTTGACTCTATCTTGGGTTGTGTTGTAATACTGAAACCTAGAAAAATGGGCTTGGTGAAGTGCATCAAAAGAACAATGAAAGAGAAATCAGAACTTGCCATTGAAGAAGGGTTAGAGAAAGAAGAAGAAGTTCCTATTTGTGGTTTGCAGCCCACAAGTAAGCATGAGAAAGGCCAAAATCAGTCACAGTGCATTGATAATGAGACTTCGAGTCCTAAAGAAGATGAAGCTACAAGTGAAGAGCACATGCCACTTCAAGATGATTGCGAGATTGGAGAAAAGTCACCTATTGAAACTGCAAATGAAGAACACATGAAGTTTGGGGAAGATAGCGCCATGAAAATTGTCAAACCTTCCATGATGGATCAGTTTCAAGGAGGTATGAGTTTGTTTGCTTTTCCTCAAGGGGAACCTAGCATTGCTTTAGCACCCTTACCTTGCCTTGGCATGGAATCAAATGGTGGCTTGGATGACGTTGAGTTGGATGTTGTTCATATGTTTGATGGCAACCTAGTTAGTCCAGTATGTGGTGAGCAAAGGGGATTGGTTAGTAGTGATTTGATTTTGCAAAATATGGAGGTGGATGACTATCATAACGCTAGTACCAAGAAATTGAAGAGTGATTTATTCACGGAGATATCCGATCATGAAGAGTCCAGTGATTACATCTTTCTTGAATAGAGCAATCAGCCTTATAGCACTTGGGACCTGGGTGTGATGGCATGTACATATGATGAGGATCCTACATGGGACGTATTTCCCTTTGATCTTGATGATGTTCCAATCTTAGAGCACAATGGAAGCCATGAGGATGCTACTGAAGAAGCTAATCTTGAGGAGTTTAATGGTGTTCTTGAACTCAAATCTGATTTAATAATGCATGGAGCTGATTATAAGAAAAGGCTTAGTGAACTTGTTGAGTTTGATTTTCATCCTGTTGTTGAAAAATGACATCAAGTGGGTGATGAGGGACACGAGTCTAGGGACAGCCATGGAGTCGATGTCAAGAATGAAAGTTCTGATTTTGACATGCAACCAATCAATAGTTCACCATCCTTGCATACTCATGAGTGGAAAGGTCAATTCTTGGTGTCCGTTGAAAATGAAGTGCAAGCTCTATCCAGATTTGACTGCACACATAGTTTGATTGAAGAACTCTATTGGAAGGCTTAGGTTGAAGAGAGACAGGAAGGAGTTAGGGATGGAGTCACTCACCCTAATCTGCAACTTATCAAAGACTCCCGTTGGACAATGAAAACAAAGTATTTTCACTTGATCAGATATCAAGTTTATTTTTTTTGAAATTGCAAAGAAGACCATTAGTGCATTCCAAGGTAAAGAGAGGAAGGTTGATGAGCTTACTCTTGAGCTTGAATCAACAAAAGATATGTTAGAAAATACTCAGATGGCACTAATGGAGGCTAAAGATCAACTTGCTGATTTCAAATATCTCAACGGGAAAGAGAATGAACAAAGAGCTGAAGAAACCAATAAGTAATTGATGAGCTTGATAGTCTTCAAGAGGAGTTTGACTTAGAGGATTTTCCACAAAAATTAGAAGTTGCAAGTGCAGATTTGGATCAACAAGTTGGATTTGAATGCGAGAAAGGAAATGGTTTTCAAATTCTTGATAACCCTCTCTTTGAAGTGTGTGCAGAGGCAACTTATGATAACCCCCTCTTTGTGATGGAAGATGAAATATCTAGTGTCAATGGCAAGATATGGGATCTTGATGAGGTGTCCAAGCATGAGATAAAATGTGGTTCTCAGCTTATTGGTGAGGGTGAGCTGATCTTTGTGATTGATAATCTTCCAAGAAGATTGCTTGATCAAGAATGCATAAGTGGGGTTGAGGATGAAGTTTCCACATGGGAAGTGTTGGATCATGGTGATTCCCACATCCTTGACATCAAGGTGTTATCAAAACATGGTTTGGTAGCAGCTAGAAAATTCATTACAGCAGCAAGGAAAGGAGAAACAGGATGTCTACTTGTTTGACAATCCATCCCTTGGGTTGAGTGATGCTTTAGCTTATATTAATCCCTTTGGGGGATTGGGTTCGAAGACAACAATTGCTCCATGCTCCATAGTTGTTGAAGCTTTCATGGATGGGCTACATGGGTTTACTGCTTACCCAAGAAGTCACTAACTTATTGGATATGCAATTTGTTTTAGATAACACTTGGAGATGTGATGTGTACTTTTCTCGGCACATTGGGGATCATTCTTGGTTGGGTATTTATGTTTGGGATCCTGAACATGGACAAAGCTTATTGAGTATGATAAGAAGGATCCTTGGAGGGAGAAGGATCAAAATTTCAGAATTTGTGGTGCTGTTCCCTTCCTTACCAGCCATTTGGTGGTTCCGACTGTTCATCAACAAATGGATTGGAGAGAAAATTTAAGAAAGGGTCGGAGAAATGAATGGATGATTACTTTTGGGAGTGTTCCTTGGCATAGATAGGGTCAGATTTTGAGTCTTGAGCTTTGTGTTTGGTTGCAGACTAGCCACCTTACATTTGTAGTTACTCTCATTCAGGAGAGTTGGCACATTATTACTTATCAAGGAGGTAAAAGGTTTCAGTTGGATATTGCTTTGAAGTGCTTCCAACCACTTTTGAGGTGTTATTATGCAACACTATGCTCATCTCGCATGCTAATGCTTAGGAATTTCATTGGCATTACTGTTATCCCTTGAGTAGAGTACTAAACTCAGATTGTACCTTGTTGATTCCATCTTTGAACAGTAGTGACTATTGGTTACTTCAAACCTTCCAAACTTAGAGAGTTCATCTTATGAAGGCTTGTGATGTAAGCCTTGGTAGTTTCCTCTCAATGTTGGTTCAGGACAACGAACTACCACATGCTTGGTTTCACTATTTAGAGACTCTTGGAGTTGGAACAACCAGAGCGTTTAGGAGTCTTCATGGTTGTGTGTGGTATTATGATGATATGTTTGTTGAACGCTTGTGAGGGATGGCTTTCCTTTTAGCAAGAAGATTTGGAGGAGTCACATTTGCAACCGTGGCTCTGCTTGACACCATGAGGAGATATGTTGAGTATGGTTTTGGGTTGAGTAGACTTTCCTTCCTATTGTCTAGGATCATGTTAGGCAGTGGCATTGTAGATATGGACTTCTTAGAGATGTTTGGGTAGGAGATGTTGCATGGTGTAGATTTCAGGCCTCTCAGGTATTTTAGATTGAGTCTCGTGGATGGTATCATTTTTGGGTTACAGAAGAGAATAGTGCAAATTTGGTACAATGGTTTCATAGTTGTGATTAGAGTGGTGCAACGTCAGCATGGTGGGTCCTTTCGGAGATGGACGTGGGACCCTGGGATCTATCTTAGTTTTATGTGGATTAGTTTATTGTTTCTGGAGTTGTGGTGGCATTGCTTGAGGATAAGTAATCTTTGGAAAGGGAGGATTGTAATGTTCCCTTTTTAGCCCTTTGCTTTTTAGTGGTTGATAGCCCATTTCTGAGGTCCCATGGGCTACTCGGAGGCATATTTAGGGTTTCCCAAATTCTTGGAGGTTTCTTGTCAGCTTTTCAAGGGTTTGTTGCAAGAGTTTTCCAGAAGGGTTTTTGGGTCTCTCTGGGTTTTCTGAGAGCTTTGGTGGGCAATCATTGCTATTTTTAGACTTACAATTTTTATTAAGTTACAACGGCTACCCGAAACGTGCTCATATGGAGTTTGGAGTTAGTATTTGTAGTATGCTATTTTTAGTAAGTGCTATTTTTGGTAGTAGTGTTGCAACTTTTCAGAGCAGGTTTTCCAGTTTTAGCAATGTTGGTAGTTTCAATGCCGAGTCCAATTACTTTTGGCAGTTTTGGCTTCCACCGTTCTTGGAGTTGGAAAAAGCAAATATAACTTAAGTCATTTTATAATTTTATGTTGCTTTTGGCCCCCCACATCTAGGATGATCAGTATAGGTCAAACTTTTCTTTTTCACAACTTAATCATAGTAGTATTACTTCAAAACTTAATCATCTATAGCAATAGCATACATGCAATATCTAGCTATTAAGAACACAAGAAGAACACACAAATTTACGTGGAAACCCTTATGGGAGAAAACCCCGGAAAAATATTGCTTGTATGAAAACTTCTCACAAATTTTGTAGGCTCCAACCCATTTTCAGACACCAATCACCACCATTGAGCACCAACTCAACAAGCGATGCCAATCTCTTCTAATGAGAGGCACCAACCTCCCAGTCTCCTCAATTAGGAGGCTCCAACCTCCAAATTTTATTTGCAACTTCCTCTTAGATCTGCCCTAAACTTCCTTTACAAATCTGCTCATGAATTAATCAAATTCTGCCTTGACAACTGCTCACAAATTTGCAATACATCTACTCATAAATCTGCAATATAGTCTTCAATATTTCTGCTCATAGACACGCTTTCTCTTCTCTTCTCACAAAATGGATGCTAAATACCTCTCATAAATCTGCTCACATATCTCTTGTAAATATGCTCAAATATTTTCTTATTTTTTCTGTTCATATGAATAATATTCCTTGAAATTAATTGCCTTTCCCTCTCTCTCCACCTTCTACTTATACTCACCAAGATGTCCCTTCACCCAAGGGAGGTGACTCCTCCAAAGGGGGGCTAACAACAAAATATTTTTTATTTATTTTAAATTTCTTGCCCAAGGATGTGTGCACCACTCTAAGGGGGTCATCCCTCCAAAAAAAATAAAAAATAATTTATTTTTAATTAAATTTCCCAACCATGGGGCAGCACCATAAGGAGGGTTGGCCTAATGAAAAAATAAAACATTTAATTGATTTATTTTCCAATACTCCAAGGGAGGCGGCCAATATGAGAGTAAGTTAAATTTTATTTTGTGGTCACCGATATCACCAAATAGTCTTTTATGTCAATGACAATATTTTTCCAACAATATACGTATGTACATGTATAGGTATGTGTGTGTGTTTGTACAAAAACACACACATATATAATATCACGTCACATGTAATTTCATATATATGTATGATGTATGTATATATATGTGTGTGTGTATGTCTATATTTGTATGCATGTATATGTATGTGTGTGTGTGTGTATATATATATATATATGCTATGTCACGGGGTTTGGAAAATCTCAAGCTAAAAGTTTGAATTTCAGTGAAAAAAAATTGTTTAAATTTTCCCTAAAATTTGTATGGAAAAGGGCTTGCAATTCTTAAAATTAAAATATTATTTGAAAATGTGTTTTTTGGTTAATTGTTTTGGATTTTGCATAAGAAAACAAAAATCTCAAGTTTTACTATTTTCCATGAGAAAATAAAAACCGTGAGGAGTTTTTCGTTTGTGTGACTTATTTCTAGGGTTTGTAGAGAGGGCCCTTATCATTTGCTCTCATTTTAGGTTATTTCGGATCACTCACGTAGTGACTTGTCTTCTTTCCTTCCAAGAAACCATTTAAAATTTTAAGGCATTAATAATGCATTGTGGCACTACCCGGGCGACTCTTATCAATTCGAGGTCAGATATTTTGCTATTTTTAGATTGTCCAAGCCTTGTTACTTGTAATTGTGAGACATAGACAACACGAGGACTGGCTGACAATCCACTATCTAAGAACCTTTGGGAAAGGGTAAAGGTAAAGGAATCACTTATTTTAAAAGTTTTGAGGTCTTTTGCAATAATACATATTTTTAATTATTATTATTATTTTTTTTGATGGGTTCACACTTTTGACTGGAGCTATGAACCAGTGAGGCCACAAATGGGGGACCTCATCCTTGGCATGAATGCACAACAACCAACCAGACCCGCGAGTACGATAGCCTAGTGACGACATAGAGCCCACGAGTGCACCAACCCAACAAGGGTCCACAACGGTTCACAATCTGCGAGCACAGTGGATCAGCGAAGGCACAAACTTGCGATCACAGAAAGCCTAGCGGGGACTTGAACCTTGGTGGCAATATCAACAATGCCACAACATAACCAACACATAGCAGGATCAACCCCAAATATTTTTAATTTTTATTATATTAACATTTAATATATTAAAATTTAATGTTTTAAAATATTTAAAAATTAATTTATACGTTTAGTTTTAATTATTAATATATTTAATAATTAATAAATACATTTAAAATATTTAAAATAATTATATTTATTAGTAATTTCTTTATATTAGGCGAATTTAATCAGGAATTTTTTTTGACGTTGCCAAATTTAATCCAAATTTTATTCTTGTCTAATTTGAATGCTAATCCAAACCTTGTGACATAGTGTGTGTGTGTGTGTGTGTGTGTGTGTGTGTGTGTGTGAATGTATATGTATGCGTATAAATATATATAAATATGTATATGTGTGTGCTATATATATGCCTTTTGCTAGGATATGTATTTTCATAACAACTCAGTGTTAGTTGGGTCTGCATACCCAGTCAAATGTTGCCACACTGGCTATGCATCTGTACTTGAATGTGCATTGAGTCTGTATGTATCAGGCACTTGTCTCCTACATGTGAACACTCGTTAGGTGTTTTCTTAAACAAAATCATGCTATAGTTTACATGCAGTTTGAGTTGATCTATTGTATGAGTTTGGAGTTGCATGATAAAATCTAAATTTATGATCATCATATCATTTGATACCTATTGCAATGAAAGTTTTTGTGCTTAAATGTTCATTATCAATGTAGAATTTTCTAGTTCTTTAATGCACATTTATAATTTGATTATCATTCTCACACTTCCATGCCTGTTTACTGATTCTTTGCTTGCTACTGCACTCATGTAAATTTCATTAAATTGTATTAGTGCATTCAAATTGTAAAATTCTTCTGCAACAATTTACCATTTATTTATGTTTTATGTCTTTGTGCAAAAGTTAAAACGAGTGACTAGCTCTATGGAATTGTTTGTTACAAAGAGAATTTCCCCAAAATACTATCCCTACCCATTTAGTTTCTGATTAAAAGGGCAAGATAGTTTTTAGAGTAGATAGTAGTATTGTATGTGCATTGGTTACCCACTGCTCATGATTCTACTAAATGTACCACAGTTGATGTTTGAGCAAAAACTTTAATTTTGAATAACCTTATTTTGAACTTGAGGGAAATGAAAGCCCTGCAATATGAAATGCTGCTTGGCTATTCTCTTTTAAAATAAAGTGAGCTCCATGTTCCCTTTAAAGCATTTTTCCTGTTTGGTGCATGGAAATACTTATGTTTATATATATTTCTTGAATTCATCATACTGTTCTTGGTTTGCAGCTTGCCCATTTTGTTAATAGTGTTCTCAAGTTTTATGAATGTGTTAGTGCATGTGGGATGCAAGATGATTGACATGCTTTTGTTGGTGCAGTATGGAGTTAAAATATGTGTGGTAACATCCTTCAAGGATACATGTTTCATTGAAATTCTACCAAAGGTCCAACATTCAAAACGAGGTGCGCACACTTATAATTTAAAGCTTGTTCATAAATTTCTATGCAGCTCTAAACTATCTGATTTCAGCATCAACTTATTAACACCACCATAACGAATTATAATATATTTGAATTGTATGTGGAAATTATTCATTCTTTATGTTGATATGACTACAATTCTTAGCAATCAACATGGAGACTTTAGGCCTAGGATCCAGTATCTCTGTATAATAATTAAATAATATGATTGTTGATGATATGGTTAATTTCCTATCATGAGTATCTACCACATTTTTCAATTCAGCCACTATTTGCTCCTATTTACAAATGCTTTTGTGTTCAACAATTCTTATATCTGACTTTGTAGGGTGTGATGTGAATCTATTTGCAAATATAGTCCCCTTCTAGTTTCTTCCATCTGATTTGCAATTAAAATCAGACAGGATTTAGACTTTAGTCCTTTTTTCTTGAAGGATCTTTTGTTACATTTTCTTGGCGTGATCTAACCTCTTGTTAGCTTGACTATGGCCTTGAAGGAAAGCTTGTGACATGTTTGGATTTGATATAACTTCACTTTCTCTTTTGTCATAAGACATGTTCCATGTGTGTAGAGAAGAACTAACATGTCTGGGTCCATCTAAGTTCACACTCTTTTGGGTGCAACGCTTTGAGGCCACCCAAAAAATTTAGTTAGAAAGGCATTCATTATCATCAATTGAGTTATTGTGATAGGGTAGACTAACTAGAGGGCTGTTTATGAGCTTCTATCTATGATACTTGTTTAAATGAGTAAATATTGATTTTAACATAGCTTGTAGTTAGTGAAAGGCTCTCTATAATTATCAATATATACTTGCCTTAAACACAACTTGACAATCCATTTATCTAAGGTGTTGGTCCGTATATGGTGGGTACAATTTCGGGTTTCAGGAATATATAAAATTTTAAATTCTAAAAATATTAATAATTATTACTCATAAATTCAATGTTCATAATTGCCAATAAACAAAATAATAAAATATTTAAATACCTCATAACTTGCAATAACAAAAATATTCATGAATTGAAATTAAATGATCTGTCAAAGATTCAAATGTCAAATACAAAATGAAAATTACAATCAACATTCAACAATCTTCATGGTAAAGAAAGAGGGTATTCTTTTCTCAAGAAGATGAAGGTGACATGAAAGGATGTGGGTCAGTCAATTGTGCTAAGCCACTAGGAGGTTTCCATGATCCTTTATTAGAAAGAGGATGTGCTGTTTCCTTTGCTTTGCTGCTTGCCATGTTGATGTCCTCTTGTTCTTTGATATATCCTATTTTTTGGTTGCTTTGGCAACCCTTTTTTATTTAACCTTAGACAAAATCTTATTCTTAAGCGAAGAATAGCACTAGGAAGTTTTCACTTGACTATATGAGCTCTTTTATTCATTCCCATATTGGCTACAATGCCAATTATAACCTCGACCACTAGGAAGTTGTTCAATCATGGTTGTATGTCACCAAGAGGTGACATTGCATCAATTTTAGACAAGCTCTCTGCAAGTGCGGCAACTATTAAACTAGAACTACTAGCTATTCTACAATTTATAAAAAAGAAAAAAATTGGCATTATAAAACCTATATTACGTATAAAAGGTTTAAAAAAATTGAAAAACATTCTACTGAAAATGAAAAAAATTACGAGATTCACTTGCTTGTGATGGATAAATCTTCCTTGTTGAGCTTTTTCTCTCCTAATGGTGTAGGTCTTTTACTCTTGTAGCCTTCACCTTTGAAGAAAAATGTAGCAACCTTTAAAAATCAACAATGATAGCTTGGAGGAAAAAATGCAGTTATGCTCATTTGTGTTTGTGAAATGGGGCAAAATATGTTATAAGCCTTCACTTTATGGTGAAATTAGAAGTAAAGGGAGTTTTTTATTTTAAAAAATGTTGTTTTTGTTTTTGTTTTTGGACACATCTAGTTGCAGGTCCTTCGGGATTTCTCCAAGTATGACTCAGGTTTGCCCAAGGTCCACCCCAATTTGTTGGGGCAGACCCTAGCCAACCTGGGCAACACTAGGCCCCATACTAGGCGTCACATTGAAACCATATGAAAATAAGGGTGATTTGGGAGAACTCGGTAACAGAGCCATATATTAATACCCATGTCTTTTTTTATGTATAATGTATATGGTAGTATAATATTCTACAACTATATTTGCACAAATGAGTAAATATCAATTTTAGCATAACGTGTAGTCAATGAAAGATTTTCTATAAGTATGAATATATACCTACCTTGAACATGACGATCAATTTGTTAATAACCATGTATTTTTCTATGTATAATGTATATGCTAATTTAATAATCTTCCACACAATGTATTTGGTTAGAGGGTTTGCAAAACTCATTTTTTTGGTTTGGAACACCACAAATATTGGAAAAATACCTCCATAAAGTAACAATAAATATCAAAATCCTAGATATCACTTGACCTATCTTTCCATTGGTTATATAAAATGCTTTGTTACTTAAAAATAATTCAAAGAAGACAATGAAAGATTAAAAAGGGTATTAATGCCCATAAGTACTGAAATAAGTGGGATTCACAATAAAAATAGTAGTAAAAGGAAACTATGACATTTCCCACTTAAGGAAACAATAGAAAAAGGTAACAAAAGTGTTAAACACTAGAGAAGTAAAACCTACAAGACTATACAATATCTATTATTGGCAAATCTTGAGGAAATGGAATGAAATAAAACCGCACAAGTAACCAAACAAGGAGTAGAGGAGATGCAGAAGACCTTATTAATGCCAAGAGGAGAATCAATTGAACTATATCAAATAGTCACCAATGGTGAGCTTGAGGACATTATCTTGAAGTGGCTTTATGCAAGAGAAACTTGTAGAGTAAAGGTATTGCCTATGTTGCCACCCACTTAAGAAAACATCAAAAGCATAAATATTACAAAGAAGCCAGATTTTACCAAACTCATTGAGTAGACCAAACAAATAGTTCAAGAGATGTGGAGAATCTAACTTTGGGGTGTTTGCAGTTTTGTCAATCACATAATCATTTATAATGGGCTTGAGGGCATTATCTAGGAAGGACTAAGAAGAATTAAGAAAGGAATAAGATGTTATAGATTATCCCACAAGATACTTACGCACAACAAGAAATACAAAACATTCTCTCTTGTGCTTTGATGACACTTGCACATAACCATTTGAGTCAATAATCAAACTCAATAGGTCTAGTCTAGTACATCCAAGGCTAGGAGCATTGAACACCCATAATGTGGCTCAAGGAGGAATGAGCCACACTTGGATTGTAGATGGATTGGTTACAAGTGGACAATTAACTCAATGGTAGAGCACCCCAACCACAAATGGGTGGGCCTAGGTTCGAGTCCTAGTTGGTCCATGAAAAAAGCTCAAAATGGTATTAGAGCAAGACCAAGCTAGGAGCCTCAAGCCCTTGTAGCGTGGCACAAGGGGTTGCGTTGGAGAATGAGCCACACTTGGACCATAGATAGACTAATCACAAGTGGGCCAGTATCATAGTGGTAGAGCACACAAACAACAAATGGTTGGTCCTAGGGTTGAGTCCTAGCTAATCTGTGAAAAAGGTTGAATAAAGAGTCAGACCAAAGGTAGGAGCTCAAATCACTTGCAATGTGGCTCAAGGGTGAGTGTTGGAGAATGAGCCTTCCCCAAACTATAGATGGATTGGTCACAAGAGGGCTAGTAGCTCAATGATAGAGCACCCTAGTGGTAAATGGGTGGTCATAGATTTGACTCCTAGCTGGTCCATGAAAACAGCTCAACATGGTATTAGATTTTTCATGAACTAGTTGGGATTCACACTTAGGACCGCCATTTGTTGCTAGGGTGCTCTACCACTAAGCTTCTAGCCCACTTGTGACCATTCCTTCTACGGTCCAAGTGTAACCCATTCTATAACAGCCCCCAATAAACCACACTCTAGGTGCTTAGGTCTCCTAGTCTTAGTATGACTTTAATACCACGTTGAACCATTTTTAATGGACCATGACTCGAACCTACAAACACCCATTTGTTGTTAGGGTGCTCTACCATTGAGCTATTGGACCAATTTTGACTAGTTCATCTATGGTTTGGATGTGGCTCATTCTCCAACAACTCCCTTGAGCCACAATGAACATGCTTGGGGCTTTTATCATGGTTTTGTTCGATAGCATGTTGAGCCTTTTTCATCAACTAGGTAGGAATCGAACCTGGGAACACCCATTTGTTGTTGGGTTGCTCTACCCTTGAGCTACTAGCCTACTTGTGAGAAGTCCATCTATAGTTCCCCTATGGCTCATTCTTCAACAATTATTGTGTTTGTTTAGATTCTTTTCCATGAGGTATCACTATTTTGTAATTCCAACCAGCCCCTTCTTCCACATTGCCTCAAACATGATGAAATAATAACTTAATGATAATCTTAATAGAATGCCTAATCTATAACTACATTTGACCTAGAGATTACTCCATCGTGTTAACATTTTAATTCACACCTTTTAATCTAACACAAAATGGAATAGACATGTGGTATAACCATTTTTCAAATTAGAAGGGAAAGCTCCCTATAAACAAAACCTAACCTAGTTTGAACAATATGCCCTTGCTATTTATAATTTGTATAGTGTTTTCTAGTTGGTTTATGCTCATGTTGAACAAAACTAAATCTGTGTTTTTTTGGATTCACCTACGGCAAAAGGTTGATACACAATTCACCTCAAGGAAAAATGTTTTTATGCTTTTTGATTGAATGAAAACCCTAGAACAGCTACCATGCTTACATTGTTCAGCTAAATGCAGAGATTAATTAGTGCAAGCACACATAAGGATTGAATAGGCTTAAACATAAGGACACAATTTGTTTTGTAGATTGAATTAAGGAGTCAATACAAAGACACAATCACCAACTTTGAGCAAACTCATAAAAATAATTTAATCTATCTCAACACACATACAAAAGAAATTATAAGCCAAACATGGTAGTTGCATTCTAAGTTACAACCAACTCAACACCTACTACAATACAAAGCTTTAAAGAAATGCCAAGTGATATTTAACTAATAAAAGCTCAATAATACATAAGACAAAACACTTCAACAGCAATTTAGAAGCAAGATAGGCATTATTAAATTCTATTGATTGATATTGAATCTATAATCATGAATCCTAAACTATGTGCCAAAAGAATTTATCAATGATGTTTACAAATTACTGAATAAAAAAATTTAATTAATTGAAAAAAAGAAAGAAAAAAAACACTCCTATGTCATGAATAGACTGCTTGCTGCAATGTAATATTTATTACAAAAATTAAATCCTAACTCAGCGAATCTTGAGGTAGACTCCTGGTATAAGTTACTTCAAACTAACAATAGACCTTTTAGAAGATCATATAAAAATAACCTTCTCAAAATTGGCTTATCTCTAAAACTGTGATGACTAAAAATAGCAAATTATAATAAGTGGTTTTGATGGCGTTTCTGACGAAGTTCATCCACTCTATCCATGGAAAATCTTCTGAAGAATTTTGAAACTCTGACATTCTTATCAAAGTGTTGAATCTGAAAACCTTACTTCTGTCATTGTTGCATCAAATCCTAGTCACAACTTACCTTAGAGATTCTTAAAACTCCCTAGGGTTTGATAAATGTGCTCAAAACAATGAGATCATATATGGTGATCTTGTTTTAGAATTGTTGGAAGTTGGAACCATGGCAAAATCCTAACCAGATTTGAAAACAATTGCCAAAATGATGGTTTTGTCATCTTTGAAACACCAATAGTCTGGATATCAACAGCTTAAATATGAAATTCCACTCACCATCACTATTCTGACCTGGCTGATACATATTTGAAAACAAGGGTATCAGGAGTGGCTGTCATATATATTTTAAAGTCTACCAGTATATGTCTGAAAACACTGTTCTTAATCCACTATAACCTCACTGAAAAGGTGATCAAACCCTCAGATACTTCGAATTGTATAATTGATTATGATGACAAAATCTGTTGGAAAAAACTAGGTCCTCAAGCAGAAAATCAGAGAATCTGAGTTTTAAGATTGCAAACCCTCACTAAAGGAAGAAATAGATACCCTGCCAAGGAAAACTGGATGATATTTTTACTGCTGATAGAAGGTACTCCTTGCAAGAATCAGTGTTTGTGGATGAACAATAAATGCTTTCACTTTATAAGACTGTAAGCTTTCTAAAATTTGGCAATAATTATTGAACCCATGCTCTGGAAATGCTGGTCACTGCCATCTTCTAACCTGATAGAGATCCCTGCCGCTGCTTCTTTCCTTTTACTGCTGCTGATATGACAAAAAATTCACCGTCTGCTCTGGTACTGAAATCAAAGCTCTGTTGATCTGCTGCTTGGACTGATATACCTCTATTAATATCAAATCTAATTTTGGATTTTGAAAGGTTACAACTGCTCCTGAATAGATGCACTCCTCTTTGAATAGTTTGCAGTCCTTTATCCAGACTCAGTCAGCTGCACTAATATTGTTGCACTTATATTCATAAATTCGACCAAGTCTTGATACATGCTAGTTGGCCTTTGCTATATAGCATGCCTCTATGAGTGAAGTGAAACCATTTTTTCACGAAAATACAACCCTTTATAGGAGCGCCCGTATACTTAGAGTTGCATGTTTTGAAAATCATACTGTTTACACTCATAGTTGTACACCAAACAGTGTCTTTGTAGAGTTTAATTATGAAGTGTATGTTTGTCCACATGCATGCACCTGATAAAGTGCTTGTATGATGAATCAAATTTGCACCCTTTGCTTTTTTAGGCATAGGCCTTAAAAATCGATTAAAAGTTTTGTTTTCAAAACACGACTTACACATGGGTGCACACCTCTGTATAAATTTGCAAATTAACTTCTCATCCTTTATGGTTTCGATTAATAGGTGTGTGCCGGTGTGTGTATTCATGATTTTTATCTTTGAAAGTTCATGCCTCCATTATAGGGTGTGTGAGTGTCTATTACACTTGCAAATGTTGAAGATCAAACTTCGTTTACAGTTACATCCACATAAGCGTACACCAACAAGTGCAATTGCATCTTGAATTCAAATGCTTGTTTTATCCTTATATGGTGCACGCCTATAAAGGTGTTTGTGTTAATTTGGTAAATCATCAGATACTTTATTAACAGATGCAGATTACATATATAGATTTACAAAGGAGAGATTCCACGATCACAGTACGTGATTGGAATCATAACGGAAGACTGAAAAAAGAAAGTAATGGAAATATAGGAGGTGACAGTCCATTACACATACGAGACCTGAGTATTAAAACGATTAACCAAATACTAAATAAAGCTAAGATGACCATTAATATTACATTTAATATTTTAATACCCTCCCTTAATGGTCATCGTACAAACAAAAACTAAGCCTACCCATATTGTGTTGGTCATCAAAATGCATAGTGTGGAGACTCCTGCTCAGTCTGCCTCTGCTCCACTACGTGAGCACTTGCTGAGATGCTCCCTGGTTGGACTTCTCATCTGCCAACCGCTTTTTGCAATACCTCTATATATGACCAATCTTCCCACAGTAATGGAAAGTAAAAGACTTCTTGGAGCCCTCCTTTGAATTGCCTCGTCCTTTCTGCTGAGTGGACTTGCCTTTGCCAACGTCCTTGGCAATAAGTGCTTGTTCAACACTAAGAGGCTCACTACTACTCCCAAACTGCTTCCTCCACCTATCCTGTTGCAAAAGCTTGTTGCGCAGCTCATCAAACTTCAAGTCAACATTGGTGGATGTAATGTTGAGCTTTTCAATGAAGTGCTCGTAGGAATGTGGCAAACTCTTCAAAGTGATCACCACCACATCCTCCTCTTCCATCTTACGACCAATGGCCTCCAATTGATCGCAAATATTTTTTATTTTCATCAAATGCTCCTGCAAAGACACTTGGTCATCCTTCATAATAGAGAAAAGCATATTCTTCAAAAAGAAAGCCCTTCCCTTGTCTGAGGTCTCATGAAGATCTTTCAAATGCTTCCAAATCTTCGTAGTAGATTTACCAAATGGTATTTCTGGTAGCATCTCATCGGTGACAGATAATTTTAGAAGCATAACTGCCTCCCTATTACTTCCATCATACTTGTCCTGATCCTTCCTAGCAACAGTGGGGCGAATTTCTGTACCTAGAACAAGCGCATCTAGACACCAGTACTCAAAGATGGTAAGCATTCTTTGCTTCCACGTGTTGTAATTCTTTCCATTGAACCTCTGCGAACTTTCCAACATAACATTGGACAAAGACGCCATCCCTCCTATTTTCCAAAGCATGGAAAACGAGGTAACTCTGTGATCAGTTGGCAAAACATTGGACAATCAGCTGGCACAACTCCGATTTTTCAAAAATTGTCTTAAAAAGAGGCTCAAAATTTGTAAGATTTTCAAAACTGTGTAAATTTTTTAAGAAAAATTTCGAAAACTCAATATAAATTTTTTATTTTTCCCAAATTTTTTGTCAAAACCGGCTCCAAAAACAATAACCCTCAAGCTGCCATTAAATAAACCTAGCACAAATTTCAGTCAAATCTGCTGGCTTAAATTTCAAGGCACGGGCAACAGAGAAAAAACAAAACTGGGCCCACCAGTGCTAAAATTTCCAGAATCGCACAAAATCAACTCCTCTTTAGGCAGAAAAATAGAGAGGACACTGATTCCAGAATGAAACGTCCAGGATACACCCCCTCTCGAAAACGGGAAGCTCAGGTCCGCTTTTGATGAAGTGATTGCTTCTCAGAAGGCTTTCACGAACAACCTTCACGCAAACATGGACCCGCAAACCTGTGAGCAGGAGCACACATAGAGCCAACAAAATACCAGAGGCCGAGGACAAACACGGCAAGAACACTCAGAAACCCGTCGCTGTCAAAAATGCATCTAGAAAATGTAGAGATCGCGGGTTAGAAACCGACAGATGGCACACAAACACGATTAAGCCCGACGCGTGAGGAGAAAATGCATATACTCTAGAAGCGAAATCTTCAAAGCGCGCAGAAAAGAGTACGCACGGGCACCAGACGGGAATGAAATACCCGCACAATATCTCCAGACAATCGATTGATGCCAAGGATTTCATGCAAACTCACAACCTCGAAAAATTTCGAGGCAAGAAAATTAAAAAAAAAATGCCAGATTGATCGCCCGCTCTGATACCATGTTAATTTGGTAAATCATCAGATATGTTTATTAACAGAAGCATATTACATATATAGATTTACAAAGGAGAGATTCCACGGTCGCAGGACGTGATTGATCATAATGGAAGACTGAAAAAGAAAGTAATGGAAATATAGGAAGTGACAGTCCATTACACATACGAGACTAGAGTATTAAAACGATTAACCAAATATTAAATAAAGCTAAGATGACCATTAATATTTCATTTAATATTTTTAGTTTGCAGATTTTGACTTCAAACTTTATTCTCCCAGCCTCCAGGTGCATGCCTGTATTCACCTGTAAGTTTCAAATTAATCACAAAAATTGCTCTCTTCATTGAGTAATGAGCAGTTGTATATGTCATGACAAATTTTTGAGACAAACTTCCGCTCCTTGCTCTGTGGAGCGTGCCACTTAACAGGCCTGCAACTTTGACTTGAAACAAAGACTAATCTTTCAATTCTTAAACCTGCAATATGTCCCTTTTAATCTTCTGGTACAACTGAACCTTCATACAAGTGTGATGGAATAATGTACATTTGAAAGCTTATTCACCGATCCTGCAAAAATACGAATGAAAGACAACCAGAAAAATGCAAATGACCATGACTGATGCTCTATATTATGACCTGTAATTAGAGAACAATTTTTGATTTAACTTGAAACTGGACACATGATGAATTTTTTTTTTGTGTACAAACATATTGAACATGAATTCTCAGTATTAGAGTTGGATCCATTTGAATGAGTTCAAACCAGGCTTAGGCCCGTGGTCCACCTTGGACAAGGATCAAATATATCTAGGCCCCTAGCTTGGGACAAAGAAGAATACTGGGATTAGGGCACACCTTGGGACATGAAATATACCAATCCAAACCCCATCCTGCAACAAGGAAAAGGATTGGAACTTAGCCCTATCATGAGATACAAAATATACTCTGGGTTTATGTCCTATCGCAGAGATTCATGGCAGTTAGTACTTCTCTTATACAATTTCATTTATGGAAGAAATCCTTAATTCATTCCTAATGATCACCATTTCAACAGCAATGGCAAATGCTCACTATTAAATGCATTAGAAAGTCAACATTGGTCAAATAGTTTGCATACCAGAAAGAGTGGTAAGGGAGAGAAAAAGGAAAACAACTTGAAAGCATGTGAATGATTTGGTAATTTATTTGTAGTTTGTTCTAAATATTAAGTAAATATACAAAAAAGAAGAAACAGTGATAAGCGAAATGAGAAAAATCAGAAAAAATGAAGGATACGATGACCGGACAGAAGAATTATTTTGGAATATAAATTATTGAGTATGACAGAAAGAAATAAAAAGTATGCTGTCTAATAGTTATAGAAATTAATTCTAAATATTAAGTGGATTTCAAGAAATTGGCCAGAATAGGTTGACAGAAGGAATTTAAGAGATGTAAAAAATTTCATTTATGAACAGTATTTCCAAAATAAACGCTTTTCCCATTTTATTCGATCTGGATTCTAAAGAGAATGACTGCATGCCAATAAAAGAAGATTTATATGTTCCTAAATGGATTTATGAACAACTGAAAAAATAATCTAGATAAAGTGGTTTAAAACACTCAGTAGGTCTTGTTGGCTGCCTATCAACTCAATAAGGGTGATTTAGAATCATGGGCAAGGTTGTCGGAGAAGCCTGGGGAATTTCATCTAGAGGCAAAGTGTTGCAATGCTTGGAATGTAGTATGTTGTTAATGGACATAGCTCTTTATCACAAATGCATAATGGTATTGAAAATATTTCCTAAGGAAACAATGTGGAAGATTAAGATGACATTAATATAATCAGTATTTGATGATGGCATTCTTAATGGGAGCAAAGTGCACCTGGTCAGTCTGCATGGCAGACTTGCTGAGTACTTGCAGCAAGTCTGCACTGTGGACCTGTCAAAAATTGTTTGTTCTGAGTCACAAGTTCGAGTGCAAGTAAATCATTTCCCTCAAACCCTCACGAGTACTTGCCAAATTTTAAAACCATGTTTAGATAGGATGGGCCTAACAAGTAACTTGTGTATTGGGTCAGATGAATGATTTATATGCAACAAGTTAAAATTGGCAATTGGTCAGTCTAATATGTATTAGGTGGCATATATGCTTGCAATAATGATGGATTATGAATCCCCTCTAGTGAGTAGTAAAGATAGAATGGTTAGCAGGGTTGACTTTCCTGGTGAATCTCTTGGACTGGTTCCTTACTACGAATATTGTATGGTGTAAGCCTATCTTAAGGTTATTTAATTTCTGAGTATATTGAAGATTATGGCAGCTTGCCACGTTTTGTGTTATATGTTTCTGTTATATTTTAGCATATTTGTATATACTATATATTTGGCTCTCATTGATGGATATCTTTTCAAATAAATATTCCTTTTTAACAATTTTATATGCTTTTGTTTGCTGTATTTAGTGATATTCTTGAGCTTTTGGGCAGAAGTGCACTACAATTCTATTTACCCCGAGGGAGGTAAGTCTAATGGACAATCAAGATATGTTAATTTGTTTCACTTTTTAATGCATGAGCTCAATGATCACATCATCATATTGTATTACATGCTCTAACTTTCCTCTGTTTTCCTGCAAGCTAAATATTCATTTCATTTGCAATAATTTACAGATATACCAGATGCTTCTGAAATGAAGAGAAAGAAGCCTTGGTGGTCCTACTTTGGATCTAGACATTGACATCATGACGAATGTTTCCATGCTCTCAGTTTCCATAATTCACAGCTGTTTGAGATTTGACAAAACATTTATCCTTCTGATGATCAGCTGTCATCATGCACCTGTTATGAACTTATGACAATTTTCAGAGGTATAGCAGTTTTTTTTCTCAAGCTACAATAATTAGTTTCTTGCCTTTGCTTTTTCATATACCATATGTGAAAGACAAGCATGTTTGAAAGCATTTACCTACATATTCTTGGAAGATGAACAGAATCATTTTCTTTCCTCCCAATTTTCCACAATCAAATCATTATGAGGTGCTCATGGAGGCATCAACTACGAAAGGGATGGTTCCTAATATTAATGATGATGCAATTGTAGGTTGGGGAATGCCGATCTCTTCTAAGCAGAAAATTGCAATAAATTAATTTCTCACAGTTACAGAAGAAATGTTCATACATAGAAGAATGTAAATTGTAAATTGTATATTTTAAATACGCAAAAGAATGTTTCAGTGACTGCAAAGATGGTGTTTATTGTCAGAGGAATGCAGGATTGGAGGTAGTCTCTATTCTTATATTTCAAGCGATTTCTATGGATTCTGGATCATGCCAAGATAAACTATTTTGTATCTATTTGCTGCAAATTGGCCTGGATTCTGTTCAAGTCTTATTAGAGATTGAATTTTATATGGCATTACATGCACCATTGATCCTTATGATGCACTTCAAATCATTTTCCTTCTGCTCCCACAGCTATACATATAATTTGTACTTTATAACAGAAAGTTTGAACTATGACCCTCCCAAGGAAAAACCGATCAATATAAACTCTAGCACTAATTAATCTGCTATTGTGAATTTTTGCGCGTGCCATCACATCTTCAGGTTTTAGGCCTGTGATTGACAGTGATACTGACTAAAAACTGATCTTTGAGCATGTGTTAAGTGAATTTGGATAACTCCTGGTCTCGTTTCTATTCTAGATTACTGGTTATCGTGGATGCAGATAATGCATCTTCAACACTAGGAACTTTGAATATGAATCATTTGGGTGATTTGCATTATTAGGCTACTCTGGTACATGTTTGTTATCTTGTGTGCGGGGATGGATTTGCCATCTGTTAACTCTGATGGCTACAACCTAAAACGACTAATGCCATCAATTTGACTCATTTGCAATTGACCATTAATTCTTAAGATATCAATGCCAGATTGAGTGTGATAATGCATAGATCATATAAGATCTGTTTTGCATGGCTTTTTCTCCAATAAATCTAAGGTTGGTACCTATGTATTTCAAGGGATTTTTAGAAACTTAAGCCAAACATACCTGTATTTCAGGGTTACATGCTGATGTATTCTTGAGATTGGGATCTGTTTTTCCCCATCATTACTGGACACATAGGAATGTGTAGAAGCGCCCTTGAACCTGTGACCAAGAGTTATAATGGAAAACATTTCCTATGAATATACTCACATGCTGAGTTTATCATTTTGTACAAAGAGGTGCTAAGTGGAAATAATCCATTTGAGAGGAATATATTATTGTTTGACGTGACATACTATGCTATAGATTTATAGAGAGCACTCTCTCTATTACATGTTCTATGTGATGTGCTATACCACAATGCATAGATGTTGATGTTTAGAATCTGATGTTAAGGTGATTGGCAACCTATGTTTTTGGCATTATTGCCTAATTCATATCCAAAGAGTCACATTATACATCTCATCTCTATGATGAAAATTAAATTGTAAAATACAGAAAATTTAAAATTGATGGGACGAGATTGATGCGAATCAAGTGCATCAACGGTAGGAAAACAAATATTAGCAAGACTTTATTACGGTCTAGAATAAAGGGACTTTGCTCAGTGAAATGTAATTGACAAAAAAAACTTCCTTTGGTTTTGTTAGCATATATTTTTTAGATCGATCAAGTGAGACTTAGGGCCCTCTCCCTTTATATTAATTCAAAAAGATCAAAATGATTACATTTGATATCCTTCCTTCCGAGCAATGGAGATAATACATTGTTTCTTTAGAAATACACAATAAAAGAAAATTATGTTTACATCACTATTCACAGCCCATTTATCAACCTATAGATATTCTAGTCAAGTTGGTAACAAAATCCTTGTATATAGGATATAGCCCCACCTATCTATATAAATTCTTTGAGAAAATAGATATACTTAGGTAGATGCTACATATTATGAAAGTGCGAAAACTTGATATAGTGACCATCCCAAAAACATTACTGTGAAAACCATACCACAAACACTAGAGAGACTAAGGCGACCCGTTGTAGTTGGGCCCATATGACTTGTCTTCTATCTTTACTAGTGCAACCATCCTCACTAAAACTTGATGGATTTCTTTGCTTTTTCTACGTTGAAGTGTGCTTACAACAATGATGATATTTTGGGTGTAGAAGCTCCAAGATGTTGCATTCGTGATAGATTCATTAATCTTAGGCAAAAAGATGTTTTTGGATAGCACCCACCTCCTTAATTAATTCCTCCAACCCTTTCTCAATGCTTGCAAATTGAAGCTAGCCCTCTGAACTCGAACCTTGTTCAATCTTGGCACTATTAATTGCCTCATCGAAGTTTGCTTTGAATTATCCTACACAAAATACCTTCCTAGAGCCTTGGTTAACTCCTTGGCCCCTATCAAGACAAGTAGATTCTTAATAAGTATTGAAGAAATTATCAAGTTCTCCCTATGCCTCATTGCACCCTCCACAAAATTCTTCCCTAGGATTTCCATGACGACCTCTAACACGTCCTCTTGGTAGAAAAAAACTTCCCTCATTCAAGTTGTAGTTATCTCCCTCAAAATGCAATTTGCCTTACGATAATGCGCAATTTTAGAGCTGGCTCAATAATAACCAAATACGACAAAGCAAGGGACACTGATTGAAAGGTGGGTGTTTCAAGAGACTTCATGTCCTATAATAGAAGTCTTGTGAGTGGTGGAGGCAAAATTGTCTTACCAATTAATCATGAATTGATGCCCACTGCCATCCCAATTGAAACCAAATTTCTATGGCATTTTAATCATTTCTTAATAGAGTTTGAAGTTTTGGCCAATGTGTGATATTTGCCTCGATTATTTCCTCTTTAGTTTGTTCAATCTATTGGTTTGATAAATAGTCCACCACCCTATTTCCTTCCTTGAAACAATGCCTAATTGAAAATTTTGGGATGCCATCCAAAATAACCCAAGCCTCTTAAGATATTCATTATTTTCCAATTCTTTGAATATCTAATTCTCAAATAGAGTATAACCATCATCGAGTCACCCTCTATAGTGATGGTTTCAATATTACAAGATTTAACTAATGGAAGGTCAAAATAACAACACCTACACTTCATTATTTGTCGTTGGCTTTTATTTTTTTGTAGCCACTCTAATCACCTTTCTTGAAGAGTCTCAGATAACACAACCAAATCTAGATTGGTTTGTGTGACATATTGATGTGTTGTCAAAGTTCAGTTTCCATGTGCCTACATGAGGTTGGGTCCATTTGATATGTGAGCAATCCACTCTAGGATTTGTAAGGTTTTTGTAGCATATTGATGTACAATGCAGATGTCAAATCCCTGCTTTCCTCTCATCCAACCTTGAATTGAAGAACCATGAAGAGCATTGACAAGAGGTTGAAAGAGTGCAATTTTAAACACAACGAGTGAAGAGAAAACATGGCAATGATTCATAGAGGGAGCAAAAGTGCACACAAATTTATGTGTTTCTATTTGCATTAGCCAAGACAAGAAGTGCTTGATCCTAATCACAAGGAAGAGTGAGGAGAAAAGTACTCTAGTGATAACAAATAAATATGACAATATGGTGCCAAAGATGAGATCATCAAAGGAAAATTTAGCACAAACATCGCATGAATAATGATGAAAAAATGACACCTATAGCAAAAAAAAATGCCTTTGAGTTGGAAAGACTATTTCCTTGGGAAAAAAAGTGTCTAGGATGGGATAGATGGTGAGAGGACTACTCCAAAAGAACACCAATAGGAAAAAAATGGGAGGAACATCAAACCCAATTGTGGGAGGGTTAATGAAGACATATTTGATAATGAGAGTGAGAGGACTATCAAAGAACCCCTCAATAGCGGGTGTATTTTTGAAGATCACCTTGTCAATGGGAGGGATCATGGAGTAGAACTAACTAGTTAGAGTTGACTTGAAAGTGGTTTAGGTGAGAAGGTTGAATTTGAAGGAAAAAAGGTATTAACAAACCTAAAAGATTGTAGCAAGTGATAGGTTTGTGGTGGTGTATGTGTAATGACTGCCCCTGAATTTTTTTTTCTTGTTTGCTGATAAGAAGTGTTTGTTGATGTTTGTTTGGTTTTCAAATTCCATTCATTGTTTTCAAGCATGCATATATATAGATAACATAAAACACATAAAACATAGAGAAACTTGCTTGCAAAAGATGAATTTTTTGATTAAATTTCTTTTGATAATGATAATAGAAATCAGACTTTTCATACAATAGATCAGTCTCAGAAATATTCAAATCAGAACTAGAATTTAGTCTTCAAACAATAGATAAACATCTCTAGATTGCAATGTTCAACTCCCACTAGAAACCCCTGCCAAACCCTTTGAAAATCGCCACAAATTGTTGCCCTACAAACTCCTTAAAGTGCAGATTTTGACCTATAGAACATGTCAAAATCAACCAGAAATAGTCAAAATGGGTGGCCCTCCTAGGTCAGGCGATTTGGCCTAGTAAATTAGTTCTTTGTCAATAAATACAAGTGAATATATGTTTTGGGGCGCTAAGATGAGGAGCTTCAAATGTACCAATGCCTAGAACACAATCTCACACCAATATGAAGTTATGAATCAATTACCAATTTCTGCCCTAGGTATGAATATGTCTAGAAAATTCAAGAAAAGCTTCAAAACCACTGAAAAACACCCTGAATATCAAAGCCCTACCAAACCAAAATGAAGACAAGCTTCCACACGCCAAACCCCAAAGCATCACCTAAAAAATATTCAAAAATCTTCATCTTTGCTTTCCCAAACACAAAAAATTAGAATATCTGTGAAGCACAAAGTGACCCCTAAGTGGAATCTCACCCAAACTGACTAGGTGGATCTCTCACCACCGAAACCAACTCCCAAATGAAGAGGGTTTTCGTCCTCAACACCAAATTGTAGACCTCTAGAGGAAATCCAACATCTTGTTTTGCAACCAACTTAGACATGAACAAATGAGACTCAAAAAGAGATTATAAAGAGTCAATGAGAAATTAGGGCAACTCAAATTTGAAAAAGCTTTCCCTCCAAAAGCTACACCCATCTCCATTTGATTTTTAATTAAAAAATACATTTTCAACTCCCCTTATGTCTCCCTTGAGCATCCCACTATCCAGCCTTCAAAAATGCTTTTTGTTCCTTTAAAAACAACTTAAGTGATTAAACTAGTTACCAAGGTACAATTTGATGACCCTCTGACCCCTCAACTTAAATATAAAATAACTTTATAAAAACATCTTAAGTGAGAATGTGAATATTAAATATATCAGACCTTAGCAAAACCCAATGCCCAAATTGGAAAGACACTGCTGAATGTATCCTGGCCAAGATCAATTACCAGAAATAGACTTACTATTTTTTTATTTTTTTTATCCATAAAATGTAACCAAAGTTGCATATATTATATTGATATTCAAGTTTAGTACAAAGAGATAGAGCCCCAAAATTGGGTCTAACAATAGAGAGTTATAGTTCATCCCAATTAACAAAATTTACCATCCAACACCATCGAAAAAACCCAAACAATAACCCCAAAAACCAAAGAGGCGAACACGCCCAACACCCAGACACAAAACAAAGCAGTAGTCAATCACCTTCTTCGTAGAACCTACCCTCCTCCAAGATCGCAGCGAAGTCTCTACACCACTGAATGCCCTCAATCTCAATCAGTCCCAACCGACGACAAAGGAAGTTGTATCCGACCATAGCCCACCGTTTATGCCTCGCTAAACCATCCCCCATGTTCAGCAGAAAGGGCTGACGCTCCACTGCCACCCAGAGGCGAAACATTTTGTCAATGTCATCCGACCAGGGGATGCCTACACTCGGTTTTGCAATAGTGGCCACATCCAGATCCTCAATTAGGATGGTTGCCTTGAAAACCAACCTCAACAACAACAAACAATGAACTTTGGGGACGTCCAGGTCCAAAAGAGTGGCTAGAAAACGAGAGATGTTAGAATTTGCTCGGGTTTTGTTGGCAGAGAAACAAAACTCCTTACCAATTACCATCCTTATGGCCTCAAGTCATAGGATGTCCTTGTTGAGACATATCTTCAACCGTAGGTTGGAGATGAAGCCCAAAAATGCAAATTGTTTTTTGGAACAACACAACCTCACTAGGGTATCCATTTTCACATGAATAGAAAGCCAACTTCCATATTGAATTTAAGAACTGTAGTTATTTCACATGAGTTGCCAGCCTTGGATCATCAATATTCTGATCATGGTTTAGTGCAACCGTACTCAACCCCATACGACTCCCTGAAGGTGGCAATTAAACTTTGCACATTTTGTACTTGTCAATCTCGTTGGTTGCAGGTGCAATCTCCAGGTCGTAGATCATAGCAACCCCATATTAATACCATAACAACTCCTTGGAGGAAATCACACAATCTAATGACGATGGATCATGATTTGATCATCCCAACCATCGTTTTAAAGAGGCACATGAAGCCTATTAAATGTTGTAGAAGGCTTTGAGTTCTTAACCAAAATAGACTTACTATTTTTAGTAACTACTAAACATAGTAAATACATTGAAAACCCAAACTGGCATAAAAATTTATTAGCAATGTAACTTACTATAAAAAGTAAGTGCTAGAATTGGCCCTTGCTAAAAATAGAAAGTCTAGCTTAAAACACCGAAAACCTCCATAGAAAAGATTGGCATGAGTTCCCTTACCAAACTCCACTTAGCTTATAGGAACTCTGGAATATGCTAATAGACATCTCCACTGCTAAGAGGCTAGGAGGGGACATTACAATCCTCCCTCCCCAAGAGTGCTTGTCCTCAAGTAGTCACAATGCAAGATGCTGTAAAATTTGCTCACTCTCCCAAGTAGCATCCTCAACTGGTAAATCTTGCCATTTCACCAAGTACTCTTTAATAACTCTCCTCTTGATGGTACGCTCTCTGAAATCAATTATTGTCTTTGGAACAAGCACCAACTTGCCCTCCTCATCCAATGGGGGCAACACTATTGAAGGGGTCACATTATGTCCATCCAATGGGGGCAACATTGTCGAAGGGGTCACATTATGCCCAAGCACCTTCTTGAGGCATGACACGTGAAAGACATTGTACACCTTACTCCCATCTAGTAACTTGAGCTCATAAGCCACCTCCCCTATTCTCCTGGTGACTCTAAAAGGACCATAGAATCGAGGTTTCAACTTCTTTTCCCCACTCTTCTTGGGAGTGGATTGTCTATATGGCTGCAATCTAACATAAACCACGTCATCCGCCTCAAACTCTCGCTCTATACGATGTTGGTCAATGTACAACTTTTGCTGATGTTGTGCATGCTAAATGTTTTCTCTCAATGCCCTCATAATGTCATGACTCTCCTACAAGAAGTCCTTAGCTTTGGGCACCCTACAAACAACAAATCAATGAAGCTAGGAGCTTCATAATCGTATAAGGCCATGAAAGGTGACATCTTGATAGACATGTGAAATGTGGAGTTGTAATAGAACTTCCCCAAGTGCAACCATTTTACCCACGCCTTATGCTATCTTGAAACATAGTTTCGTACGCAACCTTCCACACATTTGTTGACTATCTCAGTCTGACCATCTGTTTGGGGGTGGTAACTAGTGTTAGGAGTTAACTCAGTACCACATAAGTTAAACAACTCCTGCTAAAACAAGCTCATAAACTTGTTTTCCCTATCACTAATAATGTTCTTTGGTGCCCCATGTAGTCTAAACACCTCCTTAAAGAACAAATTTGTCACCTGTAACGTTGTATAACCTAATGATATGGCAAAAATATGGGAAAATTTGGTCAAACGGTCTACCACAACATAAAGACAATCCTTCCCTTGCACCTTAGGAAGCCCTTTGATGAAGTCCATTGAAATACTTTCCCACTTCTAAGTAGGAATGGGAAAAGGTTGTAGCAGACCAGTAGGGCATGTGTGCTCACTTTTATTTTGTTGGCACACTTGACACTCACAAACATACTTGGTAATATCCTCCTTCATCCCCTTCCATGAGAATCTCTCACAAATATGCTTGTAAGTCCTATAAAGCCTCAGATGTCCAACCATTGAAGAGTCATGAAAAGTCTTAAAAATCCACTCTTTCAACTTTGATTCAGGCACCAACAATATACTCTCCTTGTAGAAAATCAAACCATCCCTTACACTATATTTATCATCACGCAATGTACCATCTAAAATGTTGTTGGTAAGGTTTTTTTTGCATAATCAGCTTGTATACTCTTTCCAATCTACCGCTATCTCAGAAAAAAATACACAAATGGGGTCTTCTAGATAGTGCATCAACCACCACATTTCATTTTCCTTTGACATATTCGATGTCAAAATGATATGCTTGAAGTTTGCTAACCCACTTCTGCTATCTCTCACTCAAATCCTTCTGATTTAGAAAATATTTCAGACCATTATGATTAGTTTTAACAATAAACTTGCCCCCAACAAGATATTGTCTGTACTTAGCCAAAGCATGCATTATGGCTAACATCCCTTTATCATAAATAAAATAAATTCTTTCACTCCCTTTCAATTTTCTGCTCTCAAATGCAATTGGATGCTTATTTTTCCTAAGGATAACCCCAATACCATCACCTGAGGCATCACACTCGAGCTCAAATGGCTTAGAGAAGCCAAGAATTGCCAATATAGGACACGAGCTCATCAAGTTCTTAAACTGATCAAATGATTTCTGTGTTGATTTAGACCAAGAGAAAGCTCCTTTCTTAGTCGAATCAAAAAGTGGGACAACTTGTGAAAAGCCCTATACAAACCTTCTATAGAACCCACACAAGCCAAAAAAATCCCTTAAGTTGTGTCAAATTAGTGGGTGGTGGCCAATCAAGTATTGCTTTGATTTTATCAAGATCAACATGTACACCATTAGCACTAATAATATGCCCCAAATACAACAACTCAGTCATCCCAAACTCACACTTGGACTCTTTGCAAAAAGTGACTCACTCTCAAGAATACCCAACAGTTCATCCAAGTGCCTCAAATGCTCTTCCCATGATCTACTATAAGGATGCCATCAAAGAAGATTAAAACAAACTTATGTAACTGTTTGCTAAACACCCTATTCATGCAAGATTGGAACGTAGTAGGTGCATTTGTCAAACTGAAAGGCATGACAAGAAACACAAAGTGGACAAATGGCATTTGAATGTAGGCTTCTCCACGTCCTCCTCTCTGTCTCTAATATGATGATATCCTGATCTCAAGTCTATTTTGGAGAAATAGATTGCTTCATGCAGCGCATCAATGCATGGGATGGGGTACCTATTCTTAATTTTCTTCTTGTTCAATGCTTTGTAATCCACACACATGCGCATGGTTCCATCCTTCACCAACACAACCGAAGAAGAAAATGGACTCTTGCTTTGCCTTACGTGCTCCATCTCCAAAAGCTCCTGTATAGTTTTCTTAATCTCATCTTTAAGTCTCTTAGGATGCCTGTAGGGAGTAGTAATCACAGGTTTAGCTCCCTCCTCTGGTTCTATCACATGCTCAATGCCTCTATTAGGAGGCCTACTTGGAGGAATGCTACTGAATACCTTGCTTCTTTTGGTAATAAACTCTTGTATGTCAGGTGGATAAGACCTCTTAACCTCTTCTGTAATTGTAGGCATAATCACACACTTCATTACCCACTCAATCTAGTCATGTCTGAAAGGTCTCTCCATATGTTTGAAAGATACCACTCGAGGTCCTCCATTTGACATGCCTCTCAAGACCACATTTTCCCCTTTTTATTTATGTTTTAGCTCCATGGTTTGAAAATTAAGAGTAATCTCACCAAGTGAACAAAGCCACTATATTCCCATCACCACATCAGTGTCACTAATACTAACCACGTAGAAGTCATCCTTGACTTCATAGTTCCCCAACTGCAAACTCAATTGTGGAACCATTTTAGTGCAATTGATTGTAAAACCATCTGCTACCATCACCTGAAAACCACTCACCTCTTGTGTTTGAAGGCCTCTATGAACAACCAACCCTTCATCAACGAAGTTGTGTGTGACTTCTATGTCAATCAATGCAACCATTCACTACCCATTTAGTACTCCTCTAATGTGAAGAGATTCATTCTTTTGGAAGCTTTGAAGTTGAGCAAGCTTCCCATCTGTGTCCTCTTCCTTTCCAACCTGTTCCATAGCCTTTTCATCCTCACTTTCTTTTGAATCAGATTGCTGGTCTGATTTTGCTGATGCACTTTGCTCAATAGAATAGTACTCTACTTGGTGTGCCTCCCTCTTTGTTGAACACTTATGACCTTGAGACCAAGGCTCCTTGCATGTGAAACATAAACATTTCTTCCTTAGCTCATTTAATGTCTCACTAGTGATCCTAGTAACATGTTTTCTTGGTTGTTCAAGCTCCCTAGTAATATGTTTTTTGTCCTTGTCCTTTTTATGCAACAATCCTTTGGTCTGAAATTTATTCTTGGAGGTGGAAGTTTTCATGTCTCTTGGCTTCTTGATTGCTTCTCGAAGAGAAGATGGATTAAAGGCTTTGATCCAACCCCTAAGATGATTGGATAGTCCATCAATGAAGATCATTATAAGCCTTCTCTCTGGTATATATGTCACCAACATTGACAATCTCTAAAAAATTGCAACATAGGCATCCATTGTGCCCCATTGTTTTAGCTATGCTAACTCCTTTAAGTATACCTCTGGGTCTTTTTTTATTATTATCAAACCTCTCTATTAACCTTTCTATGAACTCTGCATAAGAGGTAATCTATGAATGTCCCATAGTGGCCATCCCATTGTACCACCACTCATGATCAATTCCATCTAAATGAATAGAAGCATACTGTATGGACTCCAATTCTAGCCTGGGATTAAAAGTGAAGTAAGTGTGCAACTTTTGGACCCAAGCTTTTGTTGCCATCTTCCCGGACCCATCAAAGTATGGAAGATTGAGTTTCCCAACTTTCCTACGTGTTGTGCATTTTGCACACATGCCCCATTGAAAGCAAGGACCCCCTCTTTTTGTTTTCCCTTTGGATAGTCATTATGTTTTGCATTTTGGGTTTCAGGGTCATTTGCTTTGTTTGCATGATGTTTTGCTAGTGAATTTAACTTATAATCCTTTAGCCTTGGACTTTGCCTAGTGGTTTCTCTACATGTTGAGTCGATTTGCACTAAAAGTCTAGGTTTTAGCCTTTTGCGTAAATTTTGTGTGGGTATGCCGTTAACCGGCGCCGTAGCCTCCGACTTCTGCATTGCTCCGACTTGCAAACCTCTTACATTTGCAATCACATTTTCCGCAATTCTTAAAATGGGAAAAATCATCAAAAAATAGGTCTAGGCACTCGTCCTATTCATTTTCCCATGTGCTTGAATTGTAAAATCAAAAATTTGCTAAGTGTTTTGGCTTTGCAGAAATTTTGTGCGGGTATGCCGGTGAATGGCATCACAGCCTCCGGCTTCCACGTTACTTCAGCTCGCAAACCTCCAGCTTCCGTAGTTGCATTTTTCACAATTCTTAAAATGGGCAAAATCGCCAAGACATAGGTCTAGGCACTCTTCCTACCCATTTTCCCATGTGCTTGAATTGAAAAATCCAAAATTTGCTAAGTGTTTTGGCTTTATGAAAATTTTGTACGGGTATGTCATTGACCGGTGTTGTAGCCTTCGGAAACAGAGTTGCTCTGGCCCGCAAACCTCCAACTTCTGCAGTCAAGTTTTCCACAACTGAAGAAATGGGTGAACACTTTAAGTATTGAACATTTAGTGCATTTAATATCCAAGTCTCCAAATGTCTAAATAAGTTAGATCCAAAATGAATAAGTTTTCAAACATTGTAGAAAGTTGGTTGCGGAAGGCTGGGTGCAGGATGTCGTTCCATCCACACCTTTTTATGGTGCAGACTTGTCTGGCTTTTGACCTAGTGGCTTTTGCATTCACTTTTCTCGCATTGATCATTCCTTGAAAATTCAAAGTGTGTTGTGATTCATGCTTTAGAATCATCATTTCCCTACGTGCCCAAATAGATGAATCCAAAAATAACTAAGTATTGGGCCTTTGCGTAAATTTTGTGTGGGTATGTCGTCGACCTACGCTAGATCCTTTGACCTTCGCATTGCTCTGGCCCACAGTGGTCCAATTCCCTCAAAAGTGGAAATTTCACTCACCGCCACTGTCGGCTTCTACATTGCTCCGACCCTCGAAAGTGAAATCCCCTCAAAAGTCCATTTTTTGAAATGGAAACTTTCCCAAAAAGAAAATTTTCCAAAAATGGATTTTTTTTTAAATAAATTTTTTTCTGCAATATTTTTTTTCCTAAAATGGAAAGTTCTTTTGAAAAATGAAAATTTCTTGGTGGACTATAAATTGATAAATTTTAATATTTTGAATAAGGGAAATTTATCATTTTTGAAGGTTTAAATTATGATATTTTATGACACTGGTGCTTCTCGGGATGCTTGGAGGGATAAATGATCAATTCCTTAAAGGACCGACATATGAAACCATGTCATATATTGGAGGGAGTTGTAATTTAATGGTCAAGATGAACCTACATATAGATTCGTGCAAGGCCTTATTCACCAACAAGGAGATTTCAAACTGAAATTAATGACAAATATCAATATTTAATGCAAATTTGCATGAGAATCCATGCCTACTAGTTGGAAAAGTTTTTTTTTAAGGGGACAACAAAGGAGGTTGTTTTTATTCATCCAATGAGGAGCTAATCATCAAAATTGAGTAGGATATTTTTTTTTCTCCTTGGTCCAAATATGTAACTAAATTACTTGATTGGATGTAAATGAGGCATATATTGTCAAAACTTAATGTACTTCAAATATTAAAAACTGATGTAATCTGGGCCGTTGAATTGGTTTCAATCTTAGCTATTGATTTGCAATGTAACATCTATATAAGGCTAGTACCTGCTCATTTGTAAGGGAGATTTTTTAGAGAATTCAACAATAGGAGTAGAATAGTAGGAAAGTAGGAGAGGGGGGAACTAAAAATTGTTAAGCAAATGTTGGAGAAATTAATATAGATAAGTCACTGACTTGGTGAATTTATGTGTTAAGTTTTGAAGGATTTATGGTTTCTTGCTTCTTTTTCTTCTTGAATGTTAGTTTCGGTTCTTTCATAATAATGGTGAAATGTTAATGACATTTTGATGAATTTGCTACTCATACCTTTTGTGATTTGTTGATTGTAAATTGCTTTGTAAGGTTACTCTGAGCCAAATATTGCATTAAGTTCAACTATGAATGTTTTGTTCATGTCACTCTAGTTATTGGGTGTAGAATGAATGCTTATAATCTGAAAATCTTCCAGTTTCCTTTGAAGATAACACCATTTCTATGTAATTGTAGGCTTGTCCTTGGTCAAGCAGAAATATGTTTCATGGGGATTTGTCCATCTGCAACATTAGCCATTATTATGATTGATCTTAGGAGTTAGATTATGATCTCTTTCAACCCTATCTTTTGACCTTTGTTTGGATTAGTTTATAATCAAACCAACATCACCACATTGCCACATTTGATGATAAGTTTAACACTTCTAGCCTTGTTGAATTGTAAGACCCCTCGTGATTACCAGCAAATCACATCACTACTAAGCTCCTTTTTTGCATTGTCAAGACCTGATTTTATAAACCTTGGGGTTATTGTTTTTGATCTTGCCACTAAACTAATGTAAGCTCCAAATTAGGTGGAGCATCTACTCTAGGTGGAAAAATAGGTGTATGAGGCCTTACCATGGCTGCTCCATTCTACTGATTGGCTCCTCTTCACTGTCCCACATCATTATCTTTCCCCAAATGATCCAATCTTTGTACCAATTATGCAAGTCGCTGGTTGGTCTCATGAGCGTGTTGGGTTGCTCTTTCTTGAACTCTAACCACTGCATCCAGGAGTAGCATCATACGATCTTGCTCACCATTATTTCTTTCAGCTTCTCTTCTCTCACACATGTTTTCTGAACTAGAAGATCCAATTGAACGTGATTCTAAGTGTTGTCCCTCTTCCATAGAAGGCCAACGCTCCCACAGTTCCTCTTATTTTTTCCCCAATCTCTCTTGGTATCTTCTCTCATGGTCACTAATGCTCATAGATATGTATCATCCACTGGCTGGCATGATGATTTGCACTTTGATACCACTATAATGACTGCCCTTGAATTTTTTTTTTGTTTTCTTGTTTTGTTGATAAGAAGTGTTTGCTGATGTTTGTTTTTCAAATTCCATTCATTGTTTTCAAGCATGCATATATATAGATAACATAAAACACATAAAACATAGAGAAAATTTCTTGCAAAAGATGAATTTTTTGATTAAGTTTGATAATGATAATAGAAATCAGACTTTTCATACAATAAATTAATCTAAAAACTATTCAAATCAGACCTAGAATTTAGTCTTTAAACAATAGATAGACATCTCCAGATTGCAATGTTCAACTCCCGCTAGAAACCCCTTCCAAACCCTTTGCAAATCGCCACAAACTGCTACTCTACAAACCCCTTAAAGTGCAAATTCTAACCTATACAACAATAGGTCAAAATTAACAAGAAATGGTCAAACTAGATGACCCTCCTAGGCTGGGTGATTTGGCCTAGTAAATCAGTCCTTTGTTGATAAATATAAGTGAATATATGTTTTTGGGTGCCAAGATGAGGAGCTTCAAATGAACCAATGCCCAAAACGCAGTCTCACACCAATATGAATATGTCCAGAAAACTCAAAAAAAGCTTCAAAACCACTGAAAAACACCCTAAATATCAAAGCCCTACCAAACCAAAATGAAGACAAGCTTCCACATGCCAAACCCTAAAGCATCACCTCAAAAATATTCAAAAATCTTCATCTTTTCTTGCCCAAGCACTGAAAATTAGAATATTTGTGAAGCACAAAGTGACCCTTGAGTGGAATCACACCCAAATTGACTAGGGTGGATCTCTCACCATCAATACCAACTACCAAATGAAGAGGGTTTTCGTCCTCAACACCAAATTGTAGACCTCTAGAGAAAATCCAACAATATCCTGTTATGCAACCAACTTAGACATGAACAAATGAGACTCAAAAAGAGATTATAAAGAGTCAATGAGAAATTAGGGCAACTGAAGTTTGAAAGAGCTTTCCCTCCAAAAGCTACACCCTTCTCCATTTGTTTTTTAATTAAAAAATACATTTTAAGCTCCCCTTATGTCTCCCTTGGGTGTCCCACTATCTAGCCTTTAGAAACGCTTTTGTTGCTTTAAAAACAACTTAAGTTATTAAACTAGGCGCCAAGGTACAATTTGATGACCCTTCGACCCCTCAACTTGAATGTAAATAAGTTTATAAAAACATCTTAAGTGAGGAATGCAAATAGTAAATATATCAGACTTAAGCAAAACCCAATGCCCAAACTAGAAAGACACTATTGAATGTAGCCTGGCTAGAACCAGTTGCTCGAAATACACTTACTATTTTTAGTAACTACTATAATAATAAGTACACTGAAATTCCAAACTGGCATAAAAATTGATTAGTAATGCGACTTACTATAAAAAGTAAGTGTTGGAATCAACTCTTGCTAAAAATAGAAATTCCAGCCTGAAACACCGAAAAGCTCCACATGAAGGACTAGCACTGAGTTCCCTTACCAAACTCCACTTAGCCTACATGAACTCTGGAATAGGCTAATGTACATCTCCACTGCTCAGAGGCTAGGAGGGTACATTACAATTTGGGAACGCAATTCGTAAGTAGCAAACTAACAACCAATCAATTTAGCTAAAGGAGCTTGTAGATCACAAGATAAAGAGAAGCTATGTAAGATCAATCAAATCAAAGGATACCAACCCCTAAGATTTCACGAAAAGGAATGTCGTTGCAATCCTACAAGTCATTGATAGGGAACAAATTGATCAAGATCTTTATTGATGGTAGGTCATACTTCTCTCCACATTATAAAATGTTACATAATTGTTGGAACATATTGCTCTATTAGGGGCCATACCCTTATAACATTTCTATAATGTGCTAATATAAGGTTATTAAACCTTATATATTATATGCTTTATTAAGCATATCACATTTGAAATAATTATAGTTTAATATTATTATATTATTAATTATTTATGAATGGTTATTTTGAATAGGTGTGACTAATACCCCTTAAGGTATTATGTCACCCTTTCTTGTATATTTAAGGAGGTCCCCTCTCATTTGAGAGGTGAAAAATTTAGAGATTGATAGTGAATTGTATCACTATGTGCATGAGGTATTATTGGCCATGTGGAAGTATGGAGAAGTGTTCCCTAGGTTTGATCTATGTTATATAATAGATCATTATTGTAAATGTTTTAATAAAATGATGTTTCATGGGGTTTTTTACTTGAAAGGGTTTTCCCCATGTATATCTTGTGTAATGTGTAAAATCTATGCTTGTATGATTCTCATTTTATATTTTTTATATCTTGTTTATAATGATTAGTATCCTAAGATTCTAATTTCTAACATGGCATCAAAGAAAGTTAGGATATACTAATCATTTTTACAAGTTATACTAGAAGATATGTAGAAATTGAATGCAAAGTTAGGGACCTAGAAATAATTGTGTGCTCCATAAATGAGTGCATTATGGACATAACAAATGCTCTTGAAAAAGTGGAAAACTCTGGTGGGAAGCCCAACATTTATTGGACTTGTGAACCCATGACATAAACATGCCAATCCTTGATATTTTTCATCTAGAACCAACCATTCCTCAAATAGCCCAATCGGCTTGTAGGATAAATTCGTAAGAATCTTGCTCATAGGTATCAACACATTGCCATTGGCAATTATATGTATGCCAATATTCACATTATATATAAAAATGTTAATGATAACACCCACAAGTCCTCTCCATTCCAATACAACCAACAATGTTTGTGCTTCTAATCTTTCTATCATGAAGCAAGAGTTTAAGATAACCAAAACCATATATCTTTCCTCTGAATCATATCTAGACATAAAGAAGAGTGAGACGTACTCCAAAGGAAAGCCCTACCTTTTAGGTTTTAAAATTTAAAAAATAAGCTCTTAAAAATGCCTTTCATTCTAATTAGAGGAGTTGGGAAGGACTTATCAGTGACCACACATTAATCTCCTATGAATCACTATAGAATTAATGTATAGAAATAAACAAATACTTTTCATGGTTATTTTTGTGGCTTCATAAAGTATGGATGGGAGAGCACTCTAAGTGCATAGTTAATTTTACATGTTAAAATTATTTTATTTATAATGATATAGTTACAAATGTTATGGGATTGTAAACACTATTTCAGTAGTGTTATCATATTATTTAATTATAATTTGAATCTTATTATTTGGTGTCTATGAACACTCTTGCGTATGGATTAGAAGCGCCCTATGTTACCTTATTTCTAAAAATATTACAAGTTATTAATATACAACAAAATTATGCTAAAGATATAAAATCAAAATATGCCTTGAGTTATGGAACCATTAAAATATTGAGTTCTTGAAGTATAAAAAATGACTGCATGTTTTGAATCTTAGAAACTATGCATATTCTATTAATATGAGATTTTCACCCTTTTAAGCTTAAACCTTAATGCCATCACTTTATCAATGATAAATGCATATATTAGGAGGCATTTTTTAATGTCATCTAGCTTATATGGCACTCTCTCAAGATAACCATTCAAGCCTTATCAAAGATAATCTATATAAGAATAAATTATTATTACCTTTTTTTATGCATAATTAGTTACTATTATCATAGCATTTGACTTGTAGATTATCTAAAATATGTATAATGTTGCATGAAAGAAAGCTCAAACAATAAACATCTTACACATCATATGCATTGAGAAGCTATATTAGTTAAATTAGAAACATGATTATGGTGGTTACACATATGTCTAGTAAAGATCTCAATTTCATTCACAAGGCTCTAACCATCTTATATAACCATTCATGCACCGAGAGGAGAAACTCTTATTAATAAGTTAAATGGTGCTTAAAAAAACATATGATAGTCTTGATAAGATATTATGTATTTTATATAATTTTTTAGTGTAAAGTCTATAAGGGATTTTTTTGGCCTCATAATTATAACTAGGTATCACCATTTTATATATATCAAATTTGATATAATACCATGGAACACTTTTGGAACCTAAAGTACATAAGTAGTCTTCACAACCATCTAAGGAAGGAAACATTTTAGTCAAAGAATTCTCATTCTTGTTATATCAAAATGGTCAAATTCATTCCTTTTCAATAAAACATAAGGATGACAAGGTGAATAAAAAAGGTAAGGGTAAAATGTTTCAAACTCTTACACATCCATAAATAGTATGGAATTGCATAAAATTTCAAAGCATCTTTTGGCTATTATATTTTCTTTTCTATTGAATGCTACTTTATCCAACATTATTTTTGAGCTTCGGGTATCCTCTAAAATTATTAAGTGTAAATCACCTACTTATAATGGGTGCCAATCACCCTCATAAACTATCTAAGGAGCAAACCTGGAAAGGATAACTCACTTGTTGCTTAATTTTTTAATGGATCATTATTATATTTTTAGTAGCATGACTTTTTTTCTTAGAAGAGACATGACAAATTATTCATACTTATGTTTATGAACCAATATTTTACTATCATTGGTGAATGGGAAATTCTTATAATTAATGATGGTCCTTATTATTCCCATACCAAGAATCAAATTTATTTGATTATTGTGTTACTGACTATTTTGGTGATTCTATTTATAGGAAATCTACCACAGATTATGTATTCAAAATAAATGGTGCAGTCACATTGATGGTGTAATACTTTTAAGAAATATATCTTCTATGGTTTTTTAATCGAAGCCCAAAATACAAAAATTGCTCCTAAATAATCAATGTGGCTTTGAAGATTTATGGAAGAGCTTCAACTAGATACTTGTAAAAGTACCACCTTACTTTATGATAACTAGAGTTATTTTACTCTTACCAAAGAATCTCATTTCCAAAGAGAGAAAAACACATTGAAGATCATGGGCACCTCACTCAAGCAAAAGTATTCCATCATAAAAGTTCTACTCAAATGAAAGTATTTTATCATAGAAGTTTTTTCCAGTTCTATTCAAGACAAAAGTATTTTATCATAAAAATTCTCTCCAATTTTATTCAAGAACATGTATGCTATGAGCAAGAAAAAAAATATTGAAATCTTAGCCATCACTTATCAAAACCTATGTGTAGTGATTGGCCTTAGGTGATGCCATCAAGGGGGAGTGTGCATAACACTGCCTCATGGATAAATCCTAGATGTAAGATCTAACAAGAATAATATAAGCCCTATAGGCATTATATGCTCCAAATTCAAATAAATGCTTGGTCTTAGGTGACGCCATTGAGGGGGAGTGTGCATTTCAATGTCACCACCTAGTGGCTAAACCCTAGATGTATAAGTCCTACGTGCATATATTAAAGTTCATCTCTTTGTAAATTTTCCACTTATAAAAGTATTGTATTAAGTCCTATGGGCACTATGTAATGAACTTGGGGTGAAGCTAATTTGAGGAGACCATGGCTCCAATAAAAATCTTTATAAGACCTCATATATACCATCATTTTAAAAATATTGGGATTATAAATTATGACAAAATAACTTTCATGTAGTTTGGAATACATGACTTTCATCTTGGCATATATTTGCGTCCCTATTTATCACTATCAAAGAAGGCCTACGTTACAAGGGTACATCATTTTTTATTTTATGGAAATTGACAAGTGATGCCCCCTATTAACATTAAGGGGGGGTGTTGGAACATAATGTTATTAGGGGTCATACCCTTATAACATTTCTATAATGTTCTAATATAAGGTTATTAAACCTTATATATTATATGCTTTATTAAGCATATCCCATTTTGAAATAATTATTGTCTAATACTATTATATTATTAATTATTTATGAATGGTTATTTTGAATAGGTGTGACTAGTAGCCCTTAAGGTATTATGCCACCCTTTCTCATATATTAAAAGCTTCCAATCTCATTTAAGAGGTGAAGAATTTGGAGATTGATAGTTAATTGTATCACTACACACATGAGATATTATTGGCCATGTGGAAGTATGGAGAAGTGTTGCCCAAGTTTGGCCTATGTTATATAATAGACCATTATTGTAAGTGTTTTAATAAAATGATGTTTTATGGGGTTTTTTTTTATCCGAAAGGGTTTTCCCCATGTATATCTTGTGTAATGTGTAAAATCTATGCTTGTATCATTCTCATTTTATATTTTTTATATTTTGTTTATAATGATTAGTATCCTAAGATCCTAATTTCTAACAATAACAAATTGTGAATGTGTGTATAAATATAAATCAAATGCATTGATCTTGAAACTTGAAAAGCCTCTTCTAGATGGACTGGATAAAAGAGGGGTCATAAATTAGAGTACAAAAATCTCCACAAAAATTGCAAGTGATTTGGATAAGGATTATTTAGGAGCATCATATTCCATAGCAAGCTTATTGGAGGTTTTGAGAAGGATGTTAAACAAGATGGAAAGAGAGAGGATGAGATGCAAGTTATGTTGTATAAAGTTTGATACAAAGGGTCACAAACATAAATCACCCAACAAGTCAATTTTATGTCATTAGATATGTAAAAAGTAGAGGGATAATGCTATTGGTTACACAAACATTAATTTCAATTGAAGGCACAATGGGATGATATCAAAATCTTGAAAATTTTACAACTATAAGAACAAAACTAAAATTAATTTTCTCGCTATGCTAGGGAAATTTTGTAAGAGTGTTTTTGAAAAGGCCAAGGAAACTAGTTCTTTATTGACATATCAATATGGATAAGATGACCATGAACAATAATTTCCCTAAATATTGAGTGAGTATTGATTGAGCTTAGTGAAATAAAGAGAACTGTGTTGCATGACATGCAACATAGAGGCTTACAAATAGAAATAATCTAATAAGCCAATTGTGTAGGATCTATTCAAAGATGATGGGATATACGTTGAAAGGCCATTAAAATAAAAACTAAAGAGGAGTAACATTATTGTTTGCATAATCATCAATGCCAATAAAATTTAAGGGGGTGAAAAAATATTTAAAAAAAATGACTTGAAGATTAGAAATAAATTTAAGTCAAATATTGAAGAGGGATATGGGTGGAAATTAGTTATCCAATAAAGAGGTCATAATGCATTGAGAAATTCTGTGATAGATTGTTTGCACAAGGCAAGGAGATTCGATTCTTTCTTTATGACGGAGTATAAACAAGGTGAACGTAGTGAAACAGAATTGTAAAGTTTATAAAAATAAATGGGTTTACTATAATCATATCATGGAAAATAAGAGGATGATTGATATGGGAGATGAGCTATAAAGGGTGACATTGAAGGATTTGAAAAGATGATTGTATACATGGAGGATAGAAACCATTTACTTTGAATTGATGATAGAAATATAGGAAGTTATTTTTGAATAAAGGTGAGAGTTGATAAGAATGATGCCAAGAGAAGTTCAATACTAATCAAAGCATTTAATATGAAAATGATGAAAATGAAATAGATTTTTCAACTTGACGACATTTGAGATTAAGATATTGGAGCCTTTTTTGGTTCATATGAATCTACTAAGGTAGATGCAATAGTGGGCTATAGTTGATAATGGGTCCTAGATGAATGCATTGCCAAAGAATTTGCAGAGAAGATTAGTCAACTCAATATTCTGGACATCCCCATTCAAGTTAGCAATATAAAAATAGTTTGATATAAACCCTGAGGATTCTTGTTGCCCACTTTATGGACATTGCAGGTTGTTCTTTTTAGTTGGAATCAACTTATCATGTGTTGATAGTGTGATCTTGGATGAAGGTGATAAAGTTTAACCTCAACATAAAGGTGAGCATTCTATCATGATGTAAGACCGAAATAGACATGAACATTAAAGTATCAGTCAAAGCTACCTTATTGAATGATGAGGATGATGTGACCATCAATGAGTCATTAGCCATATAGAGGGAAAAGTAGTCTAATGCAATTGATGTTTGAAGGATATGGAACAATTAGAGAGGATTGTTGGAAAATTGTGTATTAGAAAGTGTTTTCTTAATGACGTTTTTTGTGGAGATTCAAGGGAATGAGTGATTCTTCAAATCAAGAGAATCAAAAGGGAGTGGAAACTAGCTAACAAAAGAAGCCTTTGAGGACAACACACTATATTTTGATGAGAAATAAAAGTCCCCATTGTAATTTAGAAAGATGGCTTTGAAATTTTGAATGTGTATTAGGTCTTGAGACACATTTGTAAATAAGGATAGTAAGTGAGACTAAGAATGGTGGATATAACCATGGGATAGACAAAACCACACCACTTATATTGAAGATGAATGTGATATAAATTTGAAGAAATTTTTGTTCCAAAATTTCTTAGATTGGAAGGATTTGTTAATCTAGGAATGGATGCCTTTTGCATGTGCATAGAGTCTTGTTAATATTTAGCACACAACTTGTCCAAAGGATATTATCCTATATGAATTCAAACTATGTAGAGGTGAAGGATAAAATAGACAATATTTTGAAGGCATAATAGTGTTGGCAACTCAAGGGAAGACAATTGAGGGGGGGTGAATCAATTGTCATCGAATCTCAAATGTATTCAACTTATTAACCTTAATTTCAGATATAATCATTAATCATGAAATCATAAATGAACAACACATTAGAAGCACACATAACACCAATATTTTTACGTGGAAACCCTGTAAGGGGAAAAACCACGGTGAAGGTCAATCCACAAGATTACACCCTGTTAAAAGTATAAGGAAATATAAATGGGGAATGCACATGCATTTAGGCACACTACCTAGAGCTCACTACTCAAATACAACAAGGCTTACTGCCCAAGGAAGAAACACTATCTTACAGAAAGATTTGAATTAAAACCATCTGAATTTGAACTGAGAAAATAACATCTACTAATGCTTGGTTATAGTTCTAGTTAAGCACATGAACACGTCTTCACTCTTCTTCACTCTCTACTCTACCTTCGAATGATCTAAAATTTATTTGCACACAAGACTCATACACTTCACATTCACACCCTTTTCCACACTTCAAACAATCGCTCTTATATATCCGCAACAAGAAATTACATCATTATAAGTCGGCCACAAAAAATATAATAAAATAATTACAAACAGCCAACCCAAAAAAAATAAAGATTATGCATGCAAATCAACCAAGGTCGGCCATAAAATAGTGAAGATCGAAAACAACATCTCCAACATGAAAAAAATTCGATTAATTTCTCCTCGAAGATCCACAACACATTTCAACACCTTGTCGGCCAAGAACATGAAAAACATGAACACACAAGAGAAAATATCGAATCACGAGCACAACGATCAATGCAGACATGCCACAAAGATAGAGAATGAACTAGAAACATCCAAAAGAATCATGAAACACCAGAGAAGCATCCACAACAACTGAACTTACTGAAATCACATAATCTTCAATCAGTAACACTAATTGAAGCGACAAAAAATTGTCAGAATGAAAATCACCATAACTCGATCAAATCTTCATGCGGATCTATGAAATTCAACATGGATAAACTAGACATACTCAACAAGAAACCCTTTATTCCACAACCTCAGAGCAACAACGTACTGAACACATTGACAGAAAGAACTTCGCTTCACCACTAACAACCTATAACACTTCTCATTACAATTTCCTCAATATCCTCGACATATACGACTTCTAATGCAACAATGCTAATAGTGTTGACATCAATGACAACCACATATCAACAACACAACCACAACATCCAACAATCTCCCCCTTTAGCATTGATGGAAACACATGATGTGAAAAATACCATCAACACAACTACGCTTACTCTTCCTTTAAGTTTTGACTTCTCTTTCCTCACATGATCTCCCCACAAGGATCTTCTCCCCAGATAATCAAAAGTTATTTTTTCACATTACTCTTCTCCCCCTTTGACATCAATGACAAAGATCTCTTCAATACAAGCTCTGAACCACATATCCAAACTTTTGAACATCTGACTACTCCCCCTGAGTAGCAGCCACCACAACATCAATCCGGATCAAAATATCATCATGAAATGCACGGATTGATGCAAAAAAATGCATCCTTAGTTCTGATTAGGAGGGGTAATCACCCCTAACTTCCCTTTGAGATACTCAAAAGTATCTTTAGGCAATGACTTTGTAAAGATATCTGCAATTTTCTCCTTAGTAGGCACATACTCCAATCTGACTTCCTTTTCACTTACCTTCTCTCTCAAAAAGTGAAATTTTATAGATATATGCTTGGTCTTTGAATGTAGCACCATATTCTTAGAAATGTTAATAGCACTTGAGTTATCACAAAATATAACAATAGGCTCATCATACACAACTCTGATATCCTTTAGCATCTGTTTCATCCACAATACTTGAGTACAATTATCAGCAGCAACAATGTATTTTTCTTCTGCAATAGATAAAAAAATAGCATTATGCTGCTTACTCAACCATGAAATTAGTTTCTTTCCCAAGAAAAATGCTCCACCACTAGTAATTTTCATGTCATTCACATCTCCTGCCCAATCAACATCAATAAAGGCACTCAAAGTAAGATCATCATCTTTAGGATACCATACACCAAAATGAACTATCCCTTTCAAGTATCTAAAAATTCTCTTCACAGTAGTCACATGAGATTCTTTAGGATCAATTTGAAATCTAGCAACAATACATACAACATTCATGATATCAGGCCTAGTTTGAGTCAAATAAAGCAATCCACCAATCATTGATCTATATCTTGTCTGATTTTCCTTCAGAGAATCATTATCAATTTTCAACTTGCATCTAGTGACCATGGGTGTACCAACAGGCTTTGAGTCTTCCATACCAAATTTCTTCAGCAATTTCTTCACATACTTGGACTGAGATATAAAAATCCCTTTATCTAACTGAGTAATTTGCAATCCCAAGAAGAATTTCATCTCTCCAATCATTGACATTTCAAATTCATTCTGCATCTCATTAGCAAACTTCATGTACAAGCTATCATCTCCTCCAAATATGATATCATCAACAAAAGCTTCCACAATCAAATCTTTATCATCATTCTTGAAATACAAATTATTATCAGTAGTACCTTTGTTAAATCCAAGTTTCACCAAGTACTTATCCAATCTAGCATACTAAGCTCTAGGGGCTTGTTTAAGACCATACGATGCTTTCTTCAATCGACACACCATATCTTCCTGATTAGTCAACTGGAATCCATCAGGTTGCTCAACATATACCTCTTCTTCCAATTCACCATTTAGAAATGTAGACTTAACATCCATTTGATAAACCTTGTAGTCTTTATAAGCAACATAAGCAAGAAACAATCTCACAACTTCAATTCTAGCAACAGGGGCAAAGGTTTCTTCAAAATCAATACCTTCCATTTGAGAATATCCCTTACAAACCAGTCTTGCTTTGTTTCTAACCACTTCACCTTGTTCATTCAGTTTGTTTCTAAAGACCCATTTAGTATTACATTCTTATCCTTAGGTCTGGGAACACGAATCCATGTATCATTCTTCTCAATTTATTGCAATTCCTCTTTCATTGCTTCAACCCAATGCTCATCTTTGCATGTTTCATTCACATTGTTAGGCTCGGTCTTTGAAATCAAACAATACTCTTCTACAATTTTTCTCCTAGTTTGGACACCTTTGTTCTTATCACCTAACATTTATCTATCTTGTGAATAACTTAGTTCTATAATAAAAATGAATTAATGGTTGCACACACACACACACTTCACATTCAAGATTAAAGGACATGCAAACTAATGAGTTGTCAATAATTATGTCATAGATGTTGTTAAGGAGGGCCCAAATGACACCCTAGAACCACAATTATTTAATGGTGCAATTTTCTTCATGGCATGAGGGTGCAAAAAAAATTATTTGAAAGAAATTTTCTAGAGAACATGAGGAAATTGGAGATGATGGTATGATTTCACATATTTTTCCAATTTATCATTGTAAACCTTGTATAATACTAATACCCATTGTAACCATAGGTACTCTTTGAAAGAGGGGTAGTGTACTTGGTTTACCCATTGAATAAGCCAAGCATTTTAGAACAAAAGTATATCATTAAGTATTAGATAAATTTGGTAGCTTGTTTGGATAACAAATAGGATGATTTTTCATTAAGCACAAAAAAGCAATAATTTCAACATTCACAATTTCATATAAATTCATCTATGATGGTGGGTCCAATCTAAAAGCATTAGTGTATATAAGTTCAACAATTTCAAATGTACCATTCCTTAGTGAATTAAGTTTCTTTGCTTTACATTGGAGTCATCTTTTCTCAAATAAAGTTGCATAATGTCTCCAACTTGGGATTTTTGTTCAATCTAATGTTCATCATATTTAGATTTGTACAAATATTTGAATTTACTTTGATTTTTCCTCATCATGTCAAATAAATTAGGAGGTAATGAATACAAATGTCTCAAATGAAGATCTAATAATAGATAAATTAATTGTTGTAATGTGAGTGTTGTAAAAATTCCAAATTTTCATTCCCAAGTCTTAGGATGCTTTCTATAATACCCCTTAAAGAGATGTACTTATGTAACCACCTTGGTTTGACTATTTTCTTATGGATAAAATGAATTAGATCACAATAACCTTGTATCCATTTTTCTCACGTGATCTAAAAATTTCATAGACTTTGTATTCCTTTTTTTAAATAATAAATCTATGCACACCAAAGTGAACCTAGATATTAGTGAAAAATATCTTAGTTATATCTTGGCCTTAAGAATATTTTTACATTGAATGAGAAAATAAATGTTTGCTAATCAATCTGTAACAAATAAGTAATCATGCCCTTTTATTGACAAAAAATCCTCCTACAAAATCCATGGAGATGCTCCAAAAGAAACCCATAGTGGCAATACAAACCTAAATTTCCATTTCTTCACTTAATTGTGTTAAAAAACATACAACTCTATTTGAATTTTGCAATATTAACCTAGATATTTTTCTAATATGCAAATCTTTGTAAAAGTGCCAAGGTCTTTGGTATGCTAAAATAACCTTCAACTTCTCTCATTAGTTGAATTGTTTTGTTAAAGACACAAAGCTTTCTGAATTACTAGAGAAAAAAATTAGAGACGAAAAATATCCTTGGGCCCATAACCTACACCATTTGATGCAAAATACATCCCAAAATCTATGTCCTACTCATAATATGTCTTGTGAAAAAATGGTTCAATTTGAGTTTTTACCTAAAGCTACAATTAAAGGTGGTCTAGACAACATTTGAGTTGATTTATTTGTCACCTTTATTGTGGATAGCCACATGAGATTTTTTCAATCATCCATTTGGAATAATGTGTTCATGGAAATTTCAATTATGCATTTACATATTGAAGTGGGTTGTGATCTATGTGGATAGAGGTTTGTTTCCCCAATTGAATAATTATTCAATTTCTTCATTGCTTGAACAGGAGCATACGATTATTTATCAAATTCAATGGTTCATAATTATTAAATAAAATAATTCAAAAGGATAGCAAGTACTCAAACCACCATATATGATAACCTCCACAACATTATCATTAGTATATTTTTCAAATTTTAATGCTATTTGTGCACCCATTGTAGATTTTTTTTTATGATTTTTTTTTAGTATTTAATTGTCACTACAAAACTCATTATATTAAATCACATTGGAGGGATTGGGCCACTTTAAAATGGCTTCCACTTGAGCTATCACTTCTTCACTCTCTATCTCCATCTACCACACTAAGATATGTATTGTTTTGTAACGTCATATTTCCTCTCATTGAGCAATGATTCATTTTCCTTCAAGACTTGTTTTTAATGTATTATATGATCATTAAAATGTGTGCTAAAAATGTATATCATTTGTGAATGATAGAAGGGTCCATGAATTTTCTTTCATACATTATCTTAATAAAGTAGCGAAAATACTACTTAGTTCAAAAGGAAGCATAAGCTACTCACACAAACTTGGGCATTTTGAATTCTAATTTATAAAAAGTAGGGTTTGATGAAATAATTCCTACACTAATATTTTGAGGAGAGTGTTGTGAACATTTTAATTTTTTAACAATTACATAAATCGTACACATTTAAACATAAAACAAAGAATTGTATGTGAGCAAAACCCTTTCAAGAGAAAAAATCCACACTTGAAAGTAATTCAATATATTATTCAGTAAATTATGATTGCAATGCACTTGTAGAGAAAAACTTCACAAGAGTAACACCAACCAAAGATATAGAGGAATTCTTATAGCTTAAATAGTATCTACAAATTTACACACAACATCTATCTCAAGCACCTAATATATAAGATAAAAAATGTGAAACCATCAAATGATAACTTGAAACCCATGAGCTAAAACCACCAAAAAGTGGTGCCCAAATTATCTGCAGTGCCAATTAAAGATGTGTTATGATGTGTCATAACACACATCATAAGTTGGTCAACAACTATAACTCCATTTTAGAATATTTTTTTTGTGTCCAACAAATTTTTACATTTCCTATGCAAACTTTTGGAGGCCATAACTTTTGATCCAATGGGTTGATTGATCACTTTTAAAAATAATGAATTACTCAAAGACATCTAAGCCCAAAAGTCAAGTTTTTGTGTTTTATATTTGAAATAACTTTTTTTGTAATCTTAACATTAGGAAGCAAAGTTGAGAAACCTTTCCCAACATTCTCCCACTTTTCAAATACTTTGCAATATTCTTCAAAGTGTCAACTATTCATAGCATCACCCTCCCATCCTCTACCATATCTTGAAAAAAATGTTATTCGACATCAATATGCTTCATCTTCACATGAAAGATTGGGCTCTTTTTCAGACATATGATACTTTTTTGTGTTTTATATTTGAAAATCACACTTTTTTTAATCTTAACATTAGAAGCAAAGTTGATAAACCTTTCCCAACATTCTCCCACTTGTTGAATATCTTGCAAGAGAAAAGGGAGTATCAACATCATTATCTAGTTGTTAGGAATCAAGAGGCCCATATACTCATAGCACCACTTGAATTGTTATGTGCTCATTGGCTTTGTCAATGTATTTGCAATATTATTCAAAGTGTCAATTTTTTGTAGCAACACCATCCCATCCTCTACCATCTTGAAAAAAATGTTATTGGACATCAATATGCTTTATCGTCACATGGAAGGTTGGGTTCTTTGCTAGAAATATGATACTTTGATTGTTATAATGAACTGTAACAACTACCTCTAGCCTAGCATTTGAATACGACCCCTTAAATTATATGACTTCTTTACAATCATGTGTTTCTACCATGCATTATGTTTTTCTAGTGGAAAAAAATTAACCACAACCTTTCACTTACCCATCCAATAGATTACACCACTAAACATATTGAAAAAATATCTATAGGTGGTGGATCTTCTAATGTCAATATGTCTAGCTTAATTTGACTCCAAAAATCCATGAATACAAATAAATTTTTTGTCCCCTTTAGGATAAGCATGATAGTGTAAAGAGTAATCAAAGATACCTTACAAATACTTGAAGACCCTCTTCACTACATCCCAATGTATTCGTATAAGATTAGCCATAAATTGGTTAAGGACTCCCACTCATTGGAAAATGTCTAGTATTGTATAGACCATAGCATATATCAAACTCCTGACTACACTAGCATAAGTTCTTTTTCTCATATCCTCAATCTCACTAGGAGAAATTAGACATTTCTCAAAAGATAACTTTGTCCCCATCATAATAGGAACACATAATGACCTATAATCTATCATATTAAACCTTTCCAACAATGATTTCACATACTTACTCTAGCCCAACCATAGTTTTATGTTCATTCAATCTCTTCTAATCTCCATCCTCAAGATGTACTTGGTTGCCCCTAAATATTTCATCTCAAATTGTGTTAAAAATAAGACTTCAAATCACATATCAAATATTTTCCATTACCAAAAAATAACATATCATCAACTATAATATCTAACCCTACTTTTCAGACCCAATTTTTTTTGCACTTTCACTAGTTATACAACTCAGGCATTTGTCAAACAATTGTAAGTTTTTAGAATAGCAAGCATTTACGTAAGTTCCATATTTTTTATTTTGGAGTAAATGCTTACAATAGTGTTTTTTCCATCTTCAGATTTAATAAAAAATCTTCAATATAAAAATATATGCAATTGGTAAATTAAATTTCATAATTTTTTTGATACCAGTAAATTAATAGATTATGAAAATATTAAATTATTTTATGACCTGGTAAAAAGAAATTACTATCCCTATAATTATTCTCACAATTAGTGTGACCTCTCCAGCTAATGCAGTAGCTTCACCAATTGTATAACTCCTAGAAAGTTTCAATAGAGATTGGAAATGTATGGTGGGAGAATTAAATATCCATCAATTGCTTTGGATATTGTATGACAACCCCTTATACATCATACAACCACCTTGTAAAAGATAGGACTCATAAAAAAATTGCATTTGACTTCCCTAAATGATGATACAATAGCAGATGTTAATAAAAATCAATCATATCAAGACATTTGAATCCCATCCTTTGCATCGTGACTCTTCTTTTAAATTATATGGCAAAATTTTGTTTTATTTGACTAGTCTAGTAGCTCTCATCTCTCAAGCACCATACAAAATGGTGCATAATGTCTCTTCCTTGGTCTTGAAAAATTATAATAAATCTAGATTAATCCTTGAGTTTCAATCCTCTAGATGGTACATACTCAAATCAAATTGTACGACTCCAAAATTTGAGTGGTGTTGAATGTTTAAAATATTAGAGCCAAACAAATTAACTCTGAAAAATCTTAAGATTAAGCATATACAATAAATATGAGAATACCAATTAATGAACCAACACAACCACTGATTATGACTGTCAACAATCACCCAAGAAACTTCTTTCATCTTCGGAGGTCATATTCTCCATGAAGGTTAACATTCATGAAGTTTTGTAAAAATTACAGCAAAAAACAATTCTCCAAAATTTCCATTCATATTAGAAAATGTGCTCTCAATTTTCTTTTCTTTTCCTCTATCTATAACTCCCACCTCCTTTCTTGATATTCTATTTTTTCCCTTTTTTAATTCAATTGATGTCCCTTTTAATTTCCCAAAATAATATTTTAATTCTCTATTTTGTGAAAAAACATCTTATGCCTCGCCTTTTAATATTATTTTAATTAACACTAAGCTAAATATTAAACTTAACTTAAAACATTAGCGTTTAATTAAAATCATATATGTCTAACTACAACTTGGGAGGGGACATTATAGTCCTCCCTCCCAAAAAATGCTTGTCCCCAAGCAATTTCAACTCTAGATGTTGCAAGATCTGTTCTTTCTCCTAGGTAGCATCCTCAATTGACAAGTTCTCCTAGGTAGCATCGTCAACCAACAAGTTCTTCCACTTCACAAGGTACTCTCTGATGGTCCTGCTCCTAAGAGTACACTCCCTAAAATCAATAATTTCCTCATAAATGAGAATGAGTTTTCCTTCTTCGTCCAATGGTGGCAACTTAGAAGAGGGAACAACATTATGTCCCAACACTTTTTTGAGGTAAAATACATGAAAAAAATTGTGTACTCTACAATTTTCTAGTAATTCCAATTCATAAGCCACTTACCCAATCCTCTTGGAGACTCTAAAATGTCCATAAAATCATGGTTTAAGTTTTTTGATCCACTCTTCTTGAGTGTGGATTGCTTGTAGGGCTGCAATCTTAAGTATACCATGTCACCAACATCAAAACTATGCTATGTGCGGTGTTGGTAATAATATAATTTTTTCTGATTTTGTGCTTGATGTAAGTTTTCCTTCAAGGATTTTATTATGTCTTGAATTTCCTATAACAAATCCTTAGCCTTTGGTACTATGTTGTCCTAAAAAATTAAATCAATGAAACTTGGAGATTTGTAACCATACATAACCATGAATTGTGACATCCTAATTGACACATGGTAAGTAGAATTGTAACAATACTCCTTGAGGTATAACCATCTCACACATGCCTTTTGTTGCCTTGAAATATATCTCCTAAGTACCCTTCCACTCATTTTTTACTATTTTCGTCTACCCATCTATTTATGGGTGATAATTGGTACTAGGATTCAATTTAGTCCCACTCAATCTAAAGAGTTCCTACCAAAAGAGACTAAAGAACTTGTTGTCCTTGTCACTGACAATGCTCTTGGGCATCCCATGAAGTCTGAATATCTCCCTGAAAAATATATTGGCCACCTATGTTGTACACATTATTGAAATGACAAGGAGATGGGTAGTTTTTTTTAGTCTAAAACAATATATATAATCCTTACCCTATACCTTCAATAGCCCTGTGACAAAATCCATGGAAATACACTTCCATTTCTGATTGGGAATGGGCAAGGGCTGCAACAATCTAGCTGAATAGGTGTGCTCATCCTTGTTCTATTGACATGTAGGACATTCTCTGACATACTTAAGGACTTGATTTTTAAGTCCTTTCTAAATAAATTTATCTCAGATTTTCCTATATGTTTTAAACAAACCCAAGTGTCTATCCATAGGAGCATCATGAAAATATCTCAAAGTTTTTGCCTTAAGACCTGAATTAGGTACTAAATAAATTATGCCCTTATAGATGATCGACTCATTAGGCTATTGTATACCTATCATCATGTTTAGTACCCTCAATGATGATTGTAGCCCAAGAGTCCTTAGCATATTTTTCTAAAATAATTTCCTAAAGTCTGCTTGCCCATTTTTGTTGTCTACTGTTAATGTCTTTATGATTCAAGAAGTATTTGAGACTATTATGATCTATTTTTATTATAAACTTTCCTCCTAGCAGGTAAGGTCTAAATTTGGCAAAGGCATGCATAATGACCAACATCTCCTTATCATAAATATAATAACTTTTCTCAATCCCTTTTAACTTCCTACTCTCAAAAGAAAATGAATGCTTGTTTTGCATAAATAAAACGCATACTCCCTCTCCTAAGGCATCACACTCCAACCCAAAAGGTTTGGAGAAATTAAAAATAGCCAAAACTAGCCAAGCAAGTACACATAATTTTTTTGAAGTGATCAAAACATCATTGTCTTGCATCTAACCAATTGAAAGCCCCCTTCTTGTTCAAGTTTGTAAGAGGTGATGTTATTCAGAAAATCCTTTGAAAAATATTTTGTAGAAACCACATAACCCAAAGAATCCCTTAAGTTGTGAGAGATTCATGGGTGGAGGCCAATCAACAATTGCTTTGATATTTTCATGATCAACTCTAACATCCCTGGAGCTAATAATATGGCTAAGATAAAGCTCTGTCAAACCAAACTCACATTTAATTTCCTTAGAATATAGTAATTCTCTTTTGAGAATACTCAACACCTCATCAAGATGTCTCATATGCTCCTCCCAAGTCTTGTTGAAACTCAAGATATCATCAAAAAATATAAGTACAAACTACCTAAGTTGATTACAAAAACCTTATTCATACAAGACTAAAAAGTAGTTGGGGCATTGGTTAAGCCAAAGGGCATCGCAAAAATCTCAAAATTACCATAATGGCACCTGAATGTAGTCTTCTCCACATCCTCCTCTCCTACCCAAATATGATGGTAGCCTAGCCTCAAATTAATTTTAGAAAAGTAGCAAGCTCCATGCAACTCATAAATAAACTCATCTATTTGAGGAATAAGATAATTGTTCTTAATTTTATTTTTGTTTAATTCCTTGTAATCAATGAAAATGCACATTGTTCCATCCTTCTTCTTAACCAACACCAATGATGAATCGAAAGGGCTCCTACTTGGTCTAATATGCTCCCTATCAATCAGCTCCTCAATATCCTTTTTTATTATATATTTATCCTCTTAGGGTGCCTATATGGTGTGGTAATAATTGGTTTGGACCCCTCCTCTAGCTCTATAACATGCTTCATTCCCCTATTAGGTGGTATCCCTTGAGGTATGACCCAAATTACTACACTATGATTGGACATCAAAACCTCTGCATCATGATGATAAACCCTCTTTGGCTACTCTATAGCTATAGGCATGATAATAAATTATGATTCCTACTCAACTTGTTCTTGTCTAAGCCTCACCCAACTAAATGCTCAAGCTTGGTATCTTCTTGGTTCAAGTGAGAGTGAAACCATTATCTACCATTACTTTGAAGCCTTCACAATCTTCCATTTTGATGCCCTTTCTAGCTACAACACCCTCATCAATAAAGTTATGAGTAACACCTGTGTCTATAAGAGTCATAATACATTACCCACATAAAAAACCCTCAACTCTAAAAGATCCAACTTTCTGAAAGCTAGATAGTTGGGACATTACACCATTACCTCCTTGCTCCTTTGAAGACTCTTTAGATGAGATTTCATCATCACAAGCTCTTTTGAATCAACTTGCTAGTTTGAATTTTCTAAAGTTGATTCATCAACTGAAAAGTATACAATTTATTTTGATTTTTCTTTAACAACACATTTATGAGTTGGGTCCCATGGCTTTCTACATTGGAAACACAATTTCTTCATCCTAAGATCGTTGAGCTGATCACTATCCTATCTAGATGGAACATTTTTAGACTGATTGAAATCCTTTTGAAAGTGTTTCTTGTCCTTATCCTTCCTATGTAAGAAACCGTTGGACTAAAATTTACTTTTTGAAGTAGATGACTCCATATCTCTTACTTTTTTGATTGCATCTTGTAAGGTAGGTGGTCATTTTCAAACTGATTGGAATCCTTTTGAAAGCGTTTCTTGTCCTTATTCTTCCTATGTAAGAAAGCCTTGGACTGAAATCTACTTTATGAAGTAGATGACTCCATATCTTTTGCCTTTTTAATTACATCTTGTAAGGTAGGCGAACTAAATACCTCAACCCAACCTCTCAACGGATCTGCTAAACCATCCATTAAAAAAATTAGGCTCCTCTCTAAAATATCAATTACCAACAATGATTAACTCTAAAAATCAGCAATGTATGTGTCAACCAAACTCCATTTCTTAAGTTTTTCCATCTCCTTAAAGTGTAACTCAGGATCCTTTTTATCAAATCTATCAATCAGCCTCTCAATAAACTCTACATATGACTCAATATGATCATGTACCAAAGTAATCATTCCATGATGCCACCACTCATGATCACTACCATCCAAATGTATAGCAACATACTATATAGCCTTATATTTTGGCATTGGGTTGAGTTGGAAATAAGTATCTAGTTTATGTACCCATGCCCTAGTTGTATTCTTTCCATAACCGTCATAATAAGGAATTGAAAACTTCCCAACCTTCCTCTGCAAGTACTGATTATGAAGTCTACCACCCTTGTGAGGTCTATGTTTTAATCTAAGATCCATGTAGTCGTAGAATAACATTTTAGCTTGAAATTCAAGTCATGTGTTCCTCTAATCATCCAAAATTTGATCTTGCAGCTCTTGTTGTGTAGGATCATTCTCAATTAGAGGGTTATTCCTTGGAGGATAATTAGACATTAGGGTTCTAGTGTTGGTTGTCCTACTCATTGTACGCTAATTAACAACCATATTATTGATTGATCCATTATAATTTTCATCATTCCCTTCATTGAAATTGTTCTCATCATTTTTATTATTGTGTTTATTGTTGTTACCCCTCATATGTTGTGCCGTAAGATTGAAAATTTGTGCTAAATTTTGTTGTAACTCACACTTCTCTCTAGAAAGATCATTCAAATTTTCCTTGGTACTAGGTTCTCCATGCTCTCTATCACCCATATTTACCTCAAACTATTCAACACATGCTAATAGGTCAATATTACTTGTACCATTGCTTGTGGGTAAGTCCTGATGTAAACCAAGGGTGCTTGATATAGTTTCTACCTCTAGAACTTGAGGGGTTTTCCATTATGTTTTCATTTGTTCCTTGCTAAAATAGCTCCATTCTCTATCACTCATAGGAATTTTTCAATTGAAACTAACTATTTAACATAGGGTAGTAGGAAAAACCAGCTCTAATACCACTATAATATCTAACCCTAGTTTTTAGACCCAAAAAAATTTACACTTTCACTAGTTGTATAACTTAGGCATTTGTCAATCAATTGTAAGTTTTCAAAATTGCAAGCATTTGTGTAAGTTCTAGATTTTTTTTCTTTTGGAGTAAATTCTCATAGTAGTGTTCTCCATCTTTTGATTTAATAACACTTCTTTAATAGATAAAAATATATGCAACTAGTAACTTAAATTTCATAAACTTTTTTATACTAGTAAATTAAAACAAATTATAATAACATTAAATTATTTTTTGACTTGGTAAAAATCAAAATTTTTCCCTATAATTCTTCTCACAATTAGTACAACCTATCTAGCTAATCAAGTAGCTTCAATTGTACAACTCCTAGAAATATTCAATAGAGATTGAAAATGTATGATAGGGAAATTAAATAACCATTAGTTTCTTTGAATATCGTATGACAACCCCTTATACATCATACAACCACCTTCTAAAATATATCTCATAAAAAATTGTGTTTGACTTCCCTAGATGATGTTATGGTAGCAAATGTTAAAAATCAACCATATCAAGACATTTGAATCTCATCCTTTGCCTTGTGACTCTTTTTTAAATTGTACAACAATTTTTTATTTATTTGACTAGTGGAGTAGCTCGCATCTCTCAAGCACCATATGGAATGGTACAAAATGTATCTTCCTTGGTCTTAACAAATTATTATTAAATCTAGTTTAATCCCTAAGTTTCAACCCTCTAGATGGTACAAACTAAAATCAAGTTGTGCAATTCTAAAAGTTTAAAGTGGTGTTGAATGTTTAAAATATTAGATCCAAACAAATTACCTCTAACAAGCTTAAGATTAAGCATATAAAATAAAATTGAGAATACCAATTAAAGCACCAACATAGTCATGGATTATGACGATAAAAAATCATCCAAGAAACTTCTTTTAGCTTCAAAGGTGGTATTATCCATGAAGGTTAACGTCCTCATGAAGTTTTGTAAAACCTATAGCAAAAAAAATTCTCCAAAAATTTTATGCATATTGGAAAATATGCTCCCAATTTGGTTTTCTTTTTGCCCATCTATAACTCACACCTCCTTTCTTGATATTCTCTTTTTTCCCATTTTTAATTTAAATTTGATAATTTCCCAACATTAAAATATTAAATTCATTCTTAAAAAAAAAACCATCTTATGTCTCCCCTTTTAATATTATTTTGATTAATACTAAATTAAGTATTAAATTTAACTTAAAACATTAGCATTTAATTAAAATAATATTTGTTTGACTACAAATTGAAAGGGGACATTACATCAACATATAACACAATAATAAGAGTATGATCATTGTCCATTGTAAGTAGATGCAATGATCTAATTCGGATTTCGTAAATCCTAAACATAACACAAAAGGATCAAAATTTTGTTATCACATCCTAGGAAATTGCATAAGACCATACAAATATTTCAACTTATAGACCAAATGTTCTTTACCTTTCTCAATGTAGTGATCTATTTGTGTCATATAAAACTCTTCCTCCAAATCACCATAAAGGAATGTTGTATTCACATCTATCTACTCAACCTCAAGATTATATGTTGCAGCAAGAGACAATAAAAATTAAATAGATGCCAACTTTGTTACTAGGGAGAAAAATATCACCATAATATATTATTTCAACTTGGGAAAACCCTTAACAAAAAATCTCATATTTTACTTTCAACACTACCATTAGACCTTAATTTTATTTTGAATGCTTATTTGCATGTACTAGGACTTCATCCATCAAGACAAGGTATTAGGTACCATGCTTTATTTTTCTTTAAAACAATAATATCCTCACCCATGACCACCTTCCAAGATTTTGTATCATCCATACCGATAGCCTCCCTTATAGTAAAAGGTTCATCAGTGTTAGTAATCCAAGAAAAAATACATCTCCAATCACAATTAGTAAATATTTTTTATTGCCATCTTTGTTTAGTGTGTTGGAGTTGATGATTGAACCACCTCAGCTCGCAGAATCACCTATAACCAAAATTCCTATCACAAACAAGATCAAAACAACTGATTTTCTATGCAATCAAGAGAGAAAGAATCGATCCACAAAAGTATCTAATATGCCTTCTATATTGAATAATGAATACATGATGGATGATTACAATGAAAGGTGAATGCTTATAAATACAAAAAAGAAAACCATATATGAGGGTTTGAATAGACTGAGACAAGTGTCATCATCTAATTCAATGAGACAACATGTGCTAATTATAGCTCAATCTAATTAAAAAAACTCCTAAGTTTAGCATAAGTAATTAAAACAAAAAGGCATCTAATAATTAATTAGTTATCAGGTGGTGACCTATTTACTCTAACACCCCCCTTAAGATCAACTTAGGGAGAAACTAAAAAACTGATAAATGAAGCTAAGAAGAATGCATAATGGATCCTAGCTACAAGTCTTGATGAGGTACTCATGATCAAGCAATTTAATTCTCTCATAACCGGAGAAAAGGAGAAAACCTCATGGGAAAAAACTCCTCTCCAAAAGAGATAAAAGAAATGAAATCATACATGTGAAAAAATAATGTAGGACTCAACATGTCCCCCCAAGTGTTGCTTCAATCACATAATTACAATCAAGATCCCCCCATAGGATAAAAAAAATGAGACAATAAATCCCCCTAGAAGGAAGATACTCCTTTTCCAAAAGTGAATGCTTGAAGAAGAATGTTGAAGATGATCCAAAAAAAAAAAACATTATTCCTCTCCTTAGAAAGAAACAAATCCAATGGTGCATGAAGAAGAAACTGTCTCAGGAGAAACATTCTCATAATGGATGCCATAGAGAAATGCTCATGGTTCCACATGTTTGAATCAAATGAATCCAAATCAACTGAAGTGAATCCAAACAAGATATCAAAGCAACTGATTTTCTATGCAACCAAGAGAGAAAGAATTGATCAATAAAAACATTTGATAGCCTTTTGTATTGAATACTGAATTCTTGGATGAATGATTACAATGAAATGTGAATGCTTATAAAAGAAAAAAATAAAACCCTAGATGAGGGTTTGATTATATTGATACAAGTGTTATCATCTAATGCAATGAGATAACATGTGCTAAATATAGCTCAATCTAATATAAGAAAAAAACTCTTAAGTTTAGCTTAAGTAATTAAAGTAAAAAGGTATCTATCAATTAATGATGATTAATTAATTATCAAGTGATGACCTATTTAATTCAACAAAGTCGATATCCTCAATGATTGAGGTGGAGGTTCTATGAACTATTTGATCTCTCTTCCTCTTCAGGCCTTTTTGGGATTTTGGTCCAAACTTCTCAATCTTTGGGGTTAGTTGAACCACATCTTTTTTTCATCATTCTCTAGTTGTAATGCTATGGAAGAAGACTTAATTTCTCTAAGGATAACACTTCTATTGTACAAAACCCTTTCACCCACAATGTCCCAAAGCTTGTATCCTTTCACACCATCATAATAGCAAATGAAGATACATTTTACAACTTTGTCTTCAACTTTGGTTGCTTCTCCCTAGACACATGTGCATATGCTTTACAACCAAAAAATTGAGAATGTTTCAATGAGTGATTTTTTTTCTAACCACATCTCTATAGTTTTCTTATCAATAATAGTTGATGTAGGAGACCTATTAACTAGGTAACAAGTTGTGAGAACTATTTTTTCCCAAAAAAATTGTTCCAAGCCAACCCCACTTAACATACTCCTAGCCTCTCCATGAACATCCTATTCATTCTTTTTTTAACTCCATTATATTGAGGTGTGTTGGGATTTATCTTATGTATTTCTATCCCATGGTCCTTACAAAATCTATCAAAATTTATTGAAAAAAATCACTATCATTATTAGTCCCCAAAATCTTAATTTTCCTTGTAGTCTAATTCTCTACAAGAGCCTTAAACTCTTTAAAATTACCAAAGAATTCATAATTCATTCCAAAGAAATATACCCATGTCCTACTATAATCATCAATAAAAGAAACATAATATACATATTTAAAATATGAATGAACATTAATAGGAAAAAATAGATCAGAATGTATTAAATCCAACACCCTATAAGATTTATGAAAACTAGAGTAAAATTGGATGTGATTTTATTTTCTTTATATACAATGCTCACAAAAATTAAATTTAAGATTACAATTATTTAACCCCTCAATTTTTTATTTATTTTTTAGGGTCCTTAAACCCTTCTCACCTATGTGACCCATCCTTTGGTGCCATAACATTGTTTTCTTTATTGGCAGCTTGGTCTTGAAAGCATGAGCACCCTTAAGTACCTAGAAAGCATAACAGTCAAGAATAGACACAATGCACCTTTATTGTTGGTTCCAATGGTGAAGGTGAAGATTATACAGATCTCTTCATTGCAAGAATTGAACAACTATTACAATGAAATATGCATGCATCTTAGCTGAAGCAAAGTGCCAATTCAAACACCCCTATTAAGAACCATAAATACTTTAGACATCTTGTATATTCCACTCAATAAAATAAACTGCATACCTCCATCATTTAGTTTACTTACAAAAATTAAATTTTGATCCAAACAAAGATATTTAGTACACTATTGATTCCCTTAACTCATCCATCGGGGAATTGATTAAGGAACCTACCATGGTCAACAATATTCATATGAGAATAATCTTCTAGATACAAATTCCCATCATCATATTCTTCATAAATTTTAAACCAAACTCAATGTAAGGCCATGTAAAAAGAGGTACTAAATTGCATTAACCATGTAGTGAAAAAAGCATCACCTTTATCCTAGGAGGATATCTTATACTCATCAGTAGAGTATACATTTTTTCTTCACTTCCTTGTTAGTCTCTTCTTAGATGTCTAGTTTTGTTATAGTTCCAAAATTTCAACTTGAACTCAATAGGAGATTCAAATCTCCCATGATATTTGGATCTAAATTTATTTTCTTGTTCTCCTTTCCTTTTCCTTTGGATCTTCCACAAATCGCTAGGGCCTCCTTAGCCAACTCAGAATTATTCCTTCTCATTTCATTTCAAAACAAATATGAAACCACTTTGTTCATCTTGAACTTGGTGGTAGTGCTCATAATGACCATAACAAGGTGGTATCATGAATCTAACAAAGAAAACAAAAAATTTATGCATTGATCCTCCTCTATTTTCACATCTACAGAGTGCAATTGGGTAACTACCATATTGAAAGTGTTTAGATGTTTGGCCCCAAACCCACCATCTTCCATCTAGATGGTTTATAACTTCTTTCTCAAAAAAAAAATCACCAAGGGTTTGGCTTGATAAATTTCTCTTATACTCTTTCTTCACCTCCTTGTTAGTCTCTTCTTATATGTCTATTTTTTCTATGGGTCCAAAATTTCAACTTGAACTTTTTAGGAGATTCAAATCTCCCATGACATTTGGATCTAAATTTGTTTTATTGTCCTTCTTTCCTTTTTATTTGGATCTTCCACAAATCGCTATGGCCTCCTTAGCTAACTTAGAATTCTTCCTTCTCATTTCTTTTGCAAAAAACATGCAACCATTTTGTTCATCTTGAACTTGGTGGTAATTATCCTAATGACCATAACAAGGTGGTATCATGAATCTGACAAAGAACACAACATCCATACATTGATCCTCCTCCATTTTCACATCTTCAAAGTGCAACTAGGTAACTACCATATTGAAATTATTTAGATGTTTGGCTCCAAACCCACCATCTTTCATCTAGAGGGTTTGTAACTTATTTCTAAAAAAAATTCACCAAGGATTTAGCTTGATAAATTTCTCTTATACTCATTAGTAGAATTTAAATGTTTTTCTTCATCTCCTTGTTAGTCTCTTCTTAGATGTCTAGTTTTGCTATAGTTCCAAAATTTCAACTTGAAATTATTAGGAGATTCAAATCTCCCATGAGATTTGGATCTAAATTTATTTTCTTGTCCTTCTTTCCTTTTTCTTTGGATCTTCCACAAATCACTAGGGCCTCCTTAGAAAACTCTGAATTATTCCTTCTCATAGTTCTTTTGAAAACAAATATGAAACCATTTTTTTCATCTTGAATTTTGGTGGTAGTGCTCATAATGACCATAACAAGGTGGTATCATGAATCTAACAAAGAACACAACAAAGTCATATATTGATCCTACTCCATTTTCACATCTACAAAGTGCAACCAGGTAACTACCATATTGAAAGTATTTAGATGTTTGGGCCCAAACCCACCATATTCCACCTAGAGGCTCTATAAATTTTTTATCAAAAAAAAATCACCAAGGATTTAGCTTGATAAATTCTCCAATATTTTTCCAAAGATTTACTATGATAGTCTCTTCATGTGAATTAAACAACACTGAATTAACCAAATTGAGTCTAATAAGACCCTTTGCTTTACTATACATTTCATCCCAATCTTTGTGATATAGTGTAACATCCCTCAATCCCAATCCCTTTATGATTCTATTATGTTCCAATTCTATACTAAAATTGGAAGTTTTGTATTGACTTATGCTAGATGTGTTGGTGTAAATAGGCACTTTTCCTAACTAGTTAGTGGGGTCCTATTTACATGTTAAGTCCACTTAGGTCCTAGGATTATTTAAGTTGTTTACATAATATTTTATCTTTTTATATTTTATTGAATATTAGGGTCCTAGGTCTTTTGATGATGGCTCGTGTCATTTTATAATGACACCAGTCTTATAATGTTTAGTACTTCAACACACCTTGTCTATATAAGCAAGGTAATTGTACACTTTTGTAATATACCTCATCATCATATTTGATAAATCTTAACATCAAGTAAGCTTATTTATTACACTCTCTTGTGGAAGGTTTTCACTATTTTTGCAAGTGGTCTTGAGATAGAGCTATTTTTTAGCTCCTACATGGTATCATAGCATGACTTTACAAATTTATTCTAAAATTTGAGGGTAGAGCTATTTACAATGAGAGATTATGGTGAATTTTAGTAAGGTTGAGTATGCTTTTCCATTGCACCCTATGGTGATTTGGATAATCATAAAAATTTGAAAAAATACTAGTTTTGGAGGGTTCCCCTTTGTGGATTTTTAGTGTTAATTAATTTGGTGCATGTTGGAGGTAATCTAAGCTCATGATTGAGTCTAGGGCATCAAAGAAAGTCAAGATTAGCTTTTATTCGTGAAATCCAACATATTTTTCCAAATATATGAGAGTTTGAAGTTGGGAGGTGGTTACTAGATCTAGGAGGTAGCTGATTTTTGGAGCATATTGAGACAAAATAAACCATGCCATTACATCCAGAAGGCCCAAAAACACCCATTTTCATTTGAAATATTTCATATTTTGAAGAATTTTTTTGATGATTTTTTAAGATGTTTAGATGATTGTGTTAAATTTGAATGCCAAATGATCGTCACAAAAGACTATGTTAAATTTGATGGTTAAAAATCCATCATACTAATGCTCAGCCCAGTCTGCCAACTTCTGGTCACATGGGGACCACTCACTAGCCCTTGGGGCCTTAATTTTGGCCCCTCAAGCCTTAATTAGATAGTTTTTGAAATATTGCCAGAACTTTTGACTTAGGTATCAGATTATTGAAAATGAGATATTGTTGGAAAGCTAGTTTTGAGAAATTTCTATCGGTGTAGGTATTATTATCATATTTTACTATTGGAGTATTTTATTGCTTTTTAAGTTAGATCTCTCATTTGGACCTTCAAGCTCATAACTTTTTCCCTAGATCTCCATTTTTTATGATTTTTTATGGAATCAAAAAAGTATTAAGGAGCTCTATCATTGTGCATATTCACTTTTTCTAGTTTCAGCCCCAAGTATCTTTTTTTAAAATTATTTTGCAAATTTCTCATTGTGACTAATTACTTGGACATCCTAACTCTTGGAGATGTTCTATCTTTTGGGAAGGCTTCATTTTTAGTATACATCATGTTTGGGGTTTCTAATTGTTGTTGAAGGTTTCAACATTTTCAATTTTGGATATTTATCATAGTTCATTATGAGGTTTTAATTTCACACTTCTTCAATTATGTTGAAAAAGGGAAACTATAAACAAAGAAGAGATGAGATCATAAAACATCTATTTTTGCTTCATTTATTGCCACATTTGTGTGGTCTTGTTCCTCTTCTAGGTACTAGTAGTAAGAATTTGCTTGGAATTACAAAAGAGATCATGTCTTAGGAGTGATTGTAATGCATGTTGATGATGATGTTTTGAATGCTATTGTTCATTTTGAGTGTTGTCATACTATTTGGACTAAAATTTGGGAGATAAATGGAGATCCTACTCAACCATTCCCAGATGATTATGTTTCAGACTGTCTTGTGCATCTTCATTTTTTAGAATGGATACCCTATGATTATGATACTATTCAAGAGTTTGATGATTTGGATTACTTTGAAACATCAGATGAGGATGACGAAGTTTATTTATCTATGCTCCTTCTTCTCCTTCAAATATAGTTTTTGATCCTTCACCTTCAGTAATTCCATGTGCAAAGTCATTGATTGAGGATCCCATTATTCCTATTTAGTAAGACCATTCATCTTTTGTTGGAAATTCATTGAGAACTTCTAGTGATTCATTGCAATGGGTGTGTAACTATCTTCCTAATTGGGATTCCTATTTATCAGGCATTGCATCCTTGTTCGTGGAATCTCATGTTGCAGTTTGGTTGTCATTGATGTCAAAAGTTCTATGGAGAGTGTTGTAGTTTAGTTGTTTGGTTGTTAGAGTCTCTGAGAAATTTTCCACATTTATCTTTTGATGATTTTTTTCTCTTGTAGTTTGTAAGATAGTTTCATGTTGTGTTAAAACATGTGTGATCTAAGTTTTAAGTCCTCTGGGTTACTAGAAAAGTGTTTCTACATGTGACAGTTTGAAGACTGTGTTATTTTTGAGCTATTGTTCTTAGAGGTGTAAAGGTTGGCTCTGCATTTCTCTACATTTGTATATATTTTTATGTAGATTAGAAGATAATTTTATAAGTTGTGAAAGTGTTATATCCAAAGTTCATGTCAATAATCCTTCTGCATAGAAAGCTAGAAGTGACAAAGTTTAGGACTATGTTGTTCGATGGTTGGATTTAATGTATGTCATCTTGCACCAGTAGAAGGTTGTGAATTTTAGTTCTATGAGTTTTTTGGGACACTTCACATGTCTCATAGTGTCTAAGGTATGAAGCGCATGAAATTATTTCTTGTTTCTAGTTCCACATAGATGTTTCAAGTCATTTTGTGAAGTTATGTTTTCCATTGAGGTTGACTAAGGAATGTTGATGATGTGCACCACAAGTTCAATTATGAGTGGAGCCTATGGAGTGTTTGAAGGTGTTGTATGGGTCATGGTGACTGATCTGGGAGAAGCACAAGTAATTCTTTATAATTCATGTGTACCGCCAATTATGTGAAGGCTGACATGCTACAAGTTCATGTTTTCTTGCTTATGGCCGACCTAATTTGAATTTGAAAAGTGTGTGGATGATGTTCATAGAAGACTAAAGGCATGAATATTTTTTAAGACTAGGTTAATATTTTGTTGGAATCCACAAGGAATGTTCCTCTTCCTGGTGTTGCATGTAGTATTTTGGGTTTTTTCCCTCCACACATTTCATATTGTTTGTTTTATCTTTGGTCGACTTGAAATGTAATATTCTTTGTTGTTGTTCAACATGTGAATGTAATCAATGTAATATCTTGTATAAATTGTAAACCTAGTTGATCTAGGTTATGAAGTGACGGGATGTATTATGAGAATTGTGTAAGAAACTAAAAGAGAAAGAGAAGTGGTAGATCCTATATAGTTTCATTTTGATCATATCTTTGTGATAGAAGGGAAGTGAAGAAGTGTGCTTAATTGTTTGTTGGAGGTAGTGATCCAAAGGAAAAATTTCTTATTTGTTGAAAGCAGTGAACTAGTAGGTAGCTAAGAAGAAATTTGAAGAAGTGATAGCATAATTGTAATCATCAAAAGAGAAGTGATAAAGCATAATTGAAATCATCAAAATGATTGAGCTTAAATGTTAGTTTTAGATAGAGGAAGGAATGTCATTTTGTAATCTTTCTTGAGTGTGTGCTTAGTTTATAGAGTTGTAGCTTCCTTGGGTTGTATCCCTAAAACAAAGTGTAATCAAGGAGTTGTAGCTTCCTTTGGAGAGACCCTAAAACCTGTAATAAGGTAGTTGTAGCTTTTTGGGTTGTAGCCCTAAAATAAAGTTGTAAAAGTTGTTCATATTGTGAGGCTGGATTAGGGAAATAGCTCCTATTATCTTTTCTCATTTTGGGTTTTCCCTTGTTGGTTTTTCCACATATTTAGTGTTATGTTGTGCATTTTTTTCATCTTTTAAGTTCATGTTTATGTGGTAGAGTTTGAAATTTTTTTTTGTAGGGTTTGAGATTTGATAAAATACTGATTAACCCCACCACTCAGTATTTTGGTGTGTTAAATATCTCACATTTCATATTTGGAAGACACATTTGAGGGGTTATCTCTCCTCTTTGATGACAATCATTGCACAACTATTGTCAAACCATAAATGTCTTTGGATCTTGTTCAACATCAGTTTCCATCTTGGTTTTTCACCTTCTTCATTGATTGGGAATGTACTTGATTTTATTGTGGAATCATAATTTATTTTGGACAAGGAGACACGTGAGAAGATGTTAGAGAGATCATCATACATGTTTATGCTTCTTCCTATCAATTCATATTTGAAATGGGAAGTATTCTTATGTTTGTACTTGGTTTTGTTTATTTTGAAAGGGAGACAAGTTTATCAATATTGGATCATGTTTTGTCTTCAAGCACTTGTTGCAAGTATGAGTAGATTGGTGTTATCGTGGATGTCAACAAGCTTGTGTTGTCATTGGTGTCAAATGTATAAGGATGGAGAAGATCATTATTGGGGGAGATTGTTGTGAGAGTATGTTGGTGTAATATATGCTTTGATTAGTTCCATTATGTTGTCATTAGTAAGCTACTGGTGTCAACCTCTAGTGTTTCTTTGATTAGTTCCATTATGTTGTCATTAGTAAGCTACTGGTGTCAACCTCTAGTGTTTCTTTGATAAGCTTATGTCTATGGATAAATGGTTCAATTGCTATAATGGCTTGATGGTGATAACAAAGTACTAAAGATGATAATGATGTGTCTCTGATGCTTGGTTTCCAAGTGCTTTTGAGTAAATTTGATAAAAAGAGGAAACAATGTGTTATAGTGTTGTTCTAGGATGCAAAGTAGTATTTTGATGTTGCTCCACATTTCATCTAGATTGAATATCTTCCTATGCATTTTGGATATGTTGATTAGAGGTGTTCAAAGGTGTTGTATTCAAAATTTGGTGTGTTGGGTCATTGTACATAAGAAGTTTTGTTCACCAGTGTGTGAACAGTGTACTGTAGAGGTGTCTGGGAGAAATTTTTTTTCTCCATGTTTCTCCACAGTTTGGTTTTAGGTCTTGCAGACTTGAAGGTGTTTTGATAGTGTTGGTATCTTTATCCAGTCAAAGTTCTTTGAGGTTTGGTACATTGGAAGTCATTTTTCTAAGTTTCAGTGTATGACATAATTGTTTGAGTGTATTGGGTGTGTACATTCCTTAGGTGAAAGTTGTTATGAAGGAGTTTGTGAAATATTCTATATTATGTTAAGGTGACATTTTTTGTCTGCAAGTTATCAAAGGGAGCGTGTACTTAAAATTTTAATGGTGTTTACATGGGTAACAACTGACCTTGGTGTTTACACTAATTGTGTTGGATATTTTTTTTTTGTAGAAGTGTGTTGTAGCATGGTGTTATAGATTTGGGTCCCTTGATAAAGAATGGTGTGGTCCGATTTCACTTCTATCCACCACATAAGTGTTTTGGTGTCAACCTAATTTTAATTTGCATGATTGATGTGCATAGCTGACCTTGGAGAATATTTCCAAGGTTCAGGATGATATAAATATGAGTTGAGTTGTTGAGGGATGTAAAAATAGGCAAGTAAGATACGAATGGTGTGAAGTGTAGAGTATTAGAGTGTGAATTTAAGAAGTGTGGTGTGAGCTTTCATGTGTTAGATTGCTACATGCAGTGAGTAGGAGTTTACAATTCTTTAGTTATGATGCGAAGGTGGTTGTGATATTGTGGTGGACTTCTCTATTGCATTGAGACAAATTTCTCTGTGTAACATTCTTCTCTATCTTCTTTCTATTCTGGTAGTGAGCCTTTCTTTCTTTGGGTAGTGAGCCCTTCAATAGTGAGCTGTATTGTATTCAATGTTGATATTACTTCATACTGTGAGCTAATACTCATCATGGTTTTTCCCATCTTGGGTTTTCCACATAATTTTTTTGTTCTCTTGTGTTTGGTGCTGATTTATTTCAGTTTAAGTTATTTTCCTTTCATGCTAAATCATCATAAATTTTTTAAGATTAATTAAGTTAATGTGGATTTGAATATGTATGAGGGTTTTGAAGGTTTAAGGTATAATTGATTCACCCTCCTATTGGTTGTCTTGTGCATTCAACAATTGGTATTAGAGAAAGGTTCCTTGGAAGAAAACTTAACTACTTGAGTTAGATCTGGGATGGCACACAAGAAAGAGATCCTTGTGTTTGATGGAACAAATTATGCATTCTGGAAGACAAGGATGAAAGATTATCTAGTTAATCTTGGATTTGATGTTTGGAAGTCTATTAAGAATGGATACACTGATACTATTGATGAGGTAAAAGATTATGAAATCAATAGTAAAGCAAGGTATGCTCTCTTAAATAGTTTTAAAAATTCTAAATTAGTGAAAGTTATGAGTCTGAAAACTACTAAAGCAATTTTGGAAAAGTTAGAAAGCATTTATGAAGGAGATGATAAGGTCAAGAAAAGCTAAGATGCAAAATATAGAGATCATGTTTGAGAACCTGCAGATGTCTAAAGATGGAAACGTTACAAGTTGTATGCATAATGTATATGATTTTTTTGTCTCTATCAAAGGTCTTAGTGGCAAACTCAAAGAACCAAAAGCGTTAAAGAAAATTCTTAGAACTCTTCCTAAATCCTATAGTCGTAAAGTGTTTTCTATTGAAGAATTTGAAAATTTGAATCAATATACTAGAGATCAGTCGTATGGCTCTTTAACTACTTTTGAAATGAGAGAATTTGGAACAAATAGTGGTGCAAAAATTGAGACTGCTTTTAAGGTTGGGAAATCAAAGGAGATCAAGGAATTAGATCAGGAGGATCTTAATGATATAGAAGCTAACTTTGTAAGGAGAATGAAGAAGGGTATTGGTAAGTACAATGGTAAGTTTCCTTTCAAATGTTTCAATTGTGGAAAGATAGGTCATTATGCTTCAAGATGTCCAAATAGAGCTTTGAATAATAAAAATAAGGAGAACAAAGGTAAGATGATCAAGAAAAGTTATTACGTTAAAGAATATGCAAGTATTTCTGATGATGAATTTGATTATGGAGATGATGATGATGATGAATACTTGTTCATGGATTTAAAGAATGAGTCTATTTTTACTAACTTTGAGAGATGTGTGAAGAATAGCCCTCTAAAGACAAAGGATAATAATGAAGGTACTTTAGTATCTTATTTTCATTTAGAATGATAATAAAAGTGCAATATATTTGGAGAATTTTTTTTTATCATGCTTGGTCAAAGCATATTGGAGTATAGTACCATTTTTCTAGAAAAATAATTAAAAGTAAACAAATATTGTTCAAAAAAGTTGTTATAAAAGTAATGTTGTTGGTTTATCAATAAAAGTTGTGCATTGAACGATTTTATTGGCATAAGAAATCAATGGGAATGGGTGCCCCCAACAATCAACACTAAGAATTTTTTCCTTATGGAAAATATCCAACAAGTGGGAGAATGCTACATAAATGTTGTATACTTTCTTTCCTTAAAAGTTTGGATGGGATCAACAATGTGTAAATCCATTTTTGTTGTCTAGTTATATCCACACATGTGCTTAAGGGTGGGTATAAAAAGTTGGTGGGCCAAAAAGTGGCCAACTTTTTTACAAAAAATTGAAAATCCAAAACACAAGCGTGTTATAACATGGTCATGTTATGGCTTGGTGTGACTGAGCCTAAGGCTCGATCACATGAGAGCACATTAAGTGTTGTTATAAGAAACAAAAAAATAAAAGAAAAATGAAATCATTTTAACACTTTCATATTTCCTTCATCCATAGCCTACAAACCCTTCTAAGGTGCACTCACATTGTGGAGACTCAAAATTCATCAATTTCTTCACTTAATCATTGCTATTTCTTTGCAAAAATTCCACCATGTTGATTGGGAGCTTCAAGGAGAAAGATTTTATTTTGTTTTTATGAATTTATTGTTAAATAGGTCAATTTAATATGTTTTTTCTGTTAATTTCTTTAATTTTTAGAACTTGAAAATCCACTTGATTCTCCTCCTCAAAATCCTTCTCCTCCTCATGAGCAACAACACCAAAAAAATATTTATGAACAACCACATCAACGAAATCCTCCAACAATTCCTCAACATCCTCAACATCCTCTTGGAACTCAACAAAATTTAATGGGGGGAATTAAAAACAACAAAAAGAAAATTGAATTAATTGTGAGGTTGAACGATCATGTAAGTTCAAGCTTAGAAAGAACCATGCTTGAAAATTCACTTCAAGCTATGTTAACACATGTAGATGCAATTAGCAAGTAATTAAGTGGTTAGGAAGATAAGAGGCAGGAGTATAGAGATTTTTATGCAGATAAACTATCCTACAAACAAGTAAAAAATTACAAATTTTCAAAATATGACTTGTGTTCACTATTCACTAACCCATCTACAAATCAAACTCTTGACCTTACAAGCAAGAGGTTTCCTATCCATTCGTGCAACCACCAAGGGATAAAGGAAAATTTTTGGAAGAGGTGGTGGATGGTTTTTGACCATCCTCCATGCAATAATAATGAGGTCACCCAATATTTCTTGAGGAAAATATATTGTGAATTTTTCCTCAACAAAATCCCCAACTATTTTGATATGTGATACTTTCAGGGGAGAGGTGGTGGGTCAGTGCAGGATAGACTAGGTGCACATCTCAATCCCCAATGGCCAGCAAGATGAGCACTTGCTAGAATGGCTTATGAGCACATTGCTATCCCTTCCATCGTGAAGGAGAGTGTTGAGGTGGATACTTTATAGTCTATTAGTTCTCTAACCCAGAGTATCATCCAATGTGTGAGTCTTTTAGTATAGCACGAGCTAGGGGAGACTTTGAGGGGTAGGGTTACACCCCATACTTTTCAAGCTTGTGAGTCAACCTATACATATGACCTCATAGATAGATAGGAGGCTGGTGTGCAAGCTACGTCTATAGTTGACCAGTTGGCGATGGTAGATGCCATTTTGAATGAGGATTTTGACCTTGATACTCAATTAAATGTTAGCATATTCATTGAATTTAATTTATTAAATCATTTTTGAAATGCAAGCTTAACTAATTTACTTTAACGATTGTAATAAAATTTCAAGGTCATAGTGTTCATACTGTTTTCCTCAACCCTCCACCTACTTTTTACTCCACTGCATCTACTGCTGAGGTATGCAACTAGTAAAAAATTATAAATATTACATGTGAATAGCATTGTTATATGAATGGTATTCTAATATTTTATTTTGGATGTTGAATAGGTTAAGATTGGATATTTCACAACAACACCTCCTAGTGGAGGTGGAGTTCAAACCTTCACTCAGGTAATAGAATAAAGAGTTTAACTAATGAATTGTACTTAGTAGATTTGTGTAGTTTATATTCATATCATTGATTACATTGCATTTCACATCTTTCAAACTCAAATCATTACTTCACATTGCATAACTAACAACTAGATGTTGATAGATGATAAAATTTCAATTACAATATAGTTTTTTAGAAAGTCAATATAAGCAATGATACAATTACTTCACATAGCATAACTAATAACTAGGAGCAGTTGCCAATTGCATTTGCTTGTCATGGAATTCCATGAGACCACATTTAATTGAGGCATTTTTTCAAATAGTTCACTGCTTTGTCTATGCTATGGATGCTTGGAAAAAATATATCAAAGCATAATAGTAAGCAATAGCATAAACAAGGCAATGAGTTGTTTGAAAAAATTCCTTAAAGAAATGTGGTCTCATGGTGAGTCCATCACCACGAGACCATATTTTTTTGAGGCATTTTTTCAAACAACTCATTGCCTTGCCTATGCTACCACATTTTTCATATATGTCTACCAAATAATTTTATCAAACAATTCACTTCCTTGCTGCTATGGCTAAAATCCTAAAATGGGTGCTTTCCAAAAAATGATGGATGCTTGGAAAAAATAGATCAAAGCATAATAGTAAGCAATAGCATAGACAAGGTAGTGAGTTGTTTGAAAAAATGCCTCGAAGAAATGTGGTCTTATGGTGACAGAATGGCATTCCATCACCATGAGACCACAATTATTCAAGGATTTTTTCAAAAACTCATTGCCTTAGTAATAACATAGACAAGTCAATTGTTATTGAACAAATTAAAGAATATCTCATGGTGATGTCCATCACCATGAGACCACATTTCGTTGAGGCATTTTTTTCAAATAGCTCACTCAATTCTGCCTATGCTACTCACATTTTCCATACATGTCTACTCAAAGATTTTATCAAAACAATTCACTTCCTTTGTTGCTATGGCTAAAAGCCTAAATAGGTGTTTCAACCAAAACTATGGATGCTTGGAAAAGTTGATCAAAGCATAATAGTAAGAAATAACATAGATAAGGTAGTTAATTGTTTGTAATGTCAAAGAAATGTGGTCTCATGGTGATGGAATTCCATTCCATAACCGTGAGACCACATTTCTTTGAGGAATTTTTTCAAACAACTCGCTGCCTTAAGCAATAGCATAAACAAGGCAATGAGATGTTTGAAAAAAATCCTCAAAGAATGTGGTCTCATGGTGATGTCCATCACCATGAGACCACATTTCTTTGAAGCATTTTTTTCAAATAGTTCACTGCCTTGTGCTACCACATTTTCCATACATGTTTGTAGACACTAAAAAATGTCCTAATCGATATCATACACTTGAAATAGGGTTATTAACATCATTTCCTCTTCAAACCCATGCTATTTTCATTTAATTGATTGAATTAGCCTAGCTAATTAATTAATTGTGGCATTTTCACCTATTGGCCTAATTAATTTAATCAGGTTAATTCATCCCCCTTCACGCTAACATTTCATCTCATTAAATTAAATACATCAAAATATTTAATTTAATTTCCTAAGTCATCTTATTTAATTAAATAACCCTAAGTTATTTAATTAAATATCATTTCATCCCTCCCCCATTCATTAAATCATTTAATTTAATGAATAGACACTTTAATTCTTCTAATCCCCTAATTGCATGATTAAACCTTGTTTAAATTAGCAATTAAAATAATTTTCCCTCTAAAAGGAATATTCCTTATCCCTTTTTTGCACAATTAAAACTTTATTTTAATTTGTAAATTTCCCTTTTCCTCACCCATGGGAATATTCCAAAAGAATATTCTTATTCCTTCATAATTTAAAAAAGGGATATTTTCACTTGGCTTCTTAAGCAAGTTTTAACCTTCAACCTTTTGAACAAGTCACCTTTGACCTATGTGAGCAAGTCAAAAGTGTGTTTGTTTGAGGCAAGTGTGAACTCTTGATTAAAATCAAATCATGCATTCTCATCCGTTGATGAGAATCCATGATCCATGCCTCTCATCTCCTTCGTCTTGGACCGTTGATTAATCTTTTTAATCTCCACCCTTCATTCCTCATTTGCTATCCTATAAATAGGTAACTATTTGGAGAAAAATGGATCCATCTTTCAATTGAAAACTTATGTAGTTGAACTTACTTGCATCCACACTCATCTTTTACTCACTTTTAGTTTATCTTAGTTAATTTTAGTTGCATAATAGCTTAGAGCATCCATTAATGGATTCCATGCATCCATCTTAATTTATATATGAATTAGGGTTTCCATCTTTTAGCATAGCTTTAGCTTAGATTAGCTTAGAAATAGTATAATTAGATCATTTTTAGCATAAGATCATGGTAACTTAGCTTGCATCATATTCATCTTTAACATAAACTAAGTTTTCATACATTAATCACAATCGTTTCATCGATTCTCTTCCATAGGATAGACTAAAACAGGCTCATTGATCATGGGATTGGAAAAGAGTCATGGTTTCACATCAACACAACACCAATTCCAAGATAGGATAAGTTTCAAATGGGTTAGATTAGGAATTTAACTATTTTCTTAGTCTGTAGCTTTCAATTTCAGTAAAATGCTTAGTTTAAATTTCCAATTTGAATGATCTTGTTTGTAGATGTAGGTTTGTTTGGAAAAGTTATGCTTTGATTCATCATGAGTCAAGTGTAATCGACCCTCACTGGCATTTCCTTGTCTCACATTCTTGTGCTAGAAGGAGGGCAAACAGTTAACGATTTTTTGGCTCGAATTTCATTTGTTTGTTTTTTTGTAGGTTACAATGATGCTCAAATTACAAATAGTGACGCTATTTAAAGAGTGTTGCCATATAGCAATGCCACTACAATTTGATATCTTGACGTCTGATTAATCCACTAGCACTGATTTAAATCTAGCGATGCTTATTTAATCTAGAGGTATCAAAAAGTTCAAACGAAAACGCTAAACTTCACTAGAGCCACGCCAACAAATTTCAAACTGTGACACTACTAAGAGCAGCGACGCCAGGAAAAATTGCGACGTTATCATGCTCACTTTCTTTACTATAGAGCGACACCCGTTTTCGTTAGAGCAACGCTCATACTTCAAACTGCGACGCTATCGTGTTCAACGACGCTCAGCCAGGGTAGGAAATTTTATGCATATTTTTTTGACATGTGATTTAATTTCTTGGTTTTATTTGACCATTGATGCATGTCTGACTGTGTTCTAGTTGTTAGACTAATAGGGTTTTGTAGGTTCAAAGATATGGAGCTAAAGTGAAGAAAGTATTTTCTATCTAAAATTTTATGATTGTAACAAGTGCTTGATACTTTTGGGCAATTATAACCCAACTTTATGCTTTCTACTTTATGCTTTAGGAAATGCACTAAATTTCAATTAGGTTTAAAATGAACGCTCAAAGTTGGATAAAACTAAACCTTCACATCATCATTTTATTTTGGGCTTAAAATTGAACAAGGCAACTTCATTTTTCAATTGGTGCTTAAAATGAACTCATCACTGCATTGAGGGGTTAAAATTTACAACTGTTTGCTATGTTTTGTGATTTTCAACATTGTTAGTGGATGTGTATGCAATTTTCTCGTGCCATTTAGTGACCTTGAGAAACAAAAACATTATCTAACACTTCGCAAAATTACCTACATCTTTCCATTTGGATTAAAACTAAACCCCTTTGCGAGTGTGAGAAAAAGGCATAGTGTGTGTTCTCTCTTTGTTCACAAAAATAAAGATGATTGAACTATGGATGTACTTCCTCGCTATTTTTCATCTTTAGAGGGCCTTCCTTGGTGGGAAAAATTACTCACCCCAAGGGAACGACCCAAGTAGTAACGAGCTAACGCCAAGCTCTTCCAAACCGCCATATAAATTTGTGGTTACAATGAAAATTATGATCAATTGGACATGGTACATTATAGCTCTCCCCAAGTATCTTTATGATGCATAAATCCCTTATTCTAAGGGTTGGGAGACCTCTTAAGGGATTTTATCATTGCACCCCCTAAACTGGAAGCCCTTATTATGTTGTGTAGAAGCCAAAAATCCTTAATATTTGTTGATGTCAGGAACAGTCGTTCTAAAGCCACCCCACATTTGTACTATTCAATTGTAGAAATAGAAAAACTCCTTTTAATCTCCAAATTTTAAGGATTTTGAGATTTGGTGGTCCCGAGAAGTGTGTGTCGTGGAGGGGATCTAGTGTCACCAAATCTCTAACTATTCACATTGTCTAGTGTTTGGAGAAATCCAAGTGGGGATTCAACAAATATAGCCATTTCTATCTTGGGGTTGTAATGATTGTGAGTTAGTTTAACACTTTGCTTGATTTCAAAATGATGCAAAAAAATTCACTATCATCCTCAAAATTCAAACACTTTGGCCTAAAATATTGGACCTCTTGAGTTAGCCTTGATATTATTGCTTGTCCCCGGGATTTATCCTTAGTGACTTCTAAATATCTTGACATTAATCTCAAATCCATATTTACCAAAGACAACATAAGCAATTATGGCTTTAATCTCATAATTTTCATGAAATGGACATTGTGAAAGTCATGATATTTTGGATACAAACATCTAGTTTGGAAACATAATCAAGACAAGTTTGTGGTAAAATCAATTCACTTAAGCAAGATAAACTGACAAATGAACCCCACATGACTATTTGGAGACTGATCGCTCCCATTGAACAACCTGATCTTCCAGGTGCTATAATTCAACCAAAATTTGAACTCATTAACGGTGAACAAACCGATCTCATTAGCAATTTGAGAAGCTTCACTTTTGAAACCAAGGAAAAAAATACATAGTGGAGAAACGCAACAACCATTTTAGACGAAGAAGAGGAACAAGTTGATATTGAGGCTAGAAGGTTCGTATTACCACCACTTGCGTGGCAATAAATATCTTCCTTTCTTCCATAAACTTAAACTATTTTCACATGATCTCATGTAAAATCAAGATCCCTAAGGCAAGGTTTATAGGTCGTCATTTTAGACTTGGCATATCACTCCAAAAGCTCTCAAGAAACACCTTTTAGCACTTCACAAAAATAGAGACAAATTGGTAGCAAACTTTTATAGACATGCTTTAAGGTACAGTCCATAACCATATGCATTCTTTTGGAGTCAAAATCCTGATCTTTTTACATGATACCAAACTCCTCTAAATGATCCATCACATAGTCAAAATCCATGGGGGAAGATCTCCATCCTGTCATTGCAAACATAGATATCATACTACACAATTCAGTAGGAAGTGGGATTCAATACTTTATCAAAACCGTTACCACTTGTTAAGAAACTTTTATGCTGGAGCTAGGAGAATTTGAACAGGTCTAAACATCCCCATCCATCCTCTCATCTAAACCTACATTGGTCTTGTCAAAACAAAGGTTCACTTTACTAGATAATCTCATGCAAAGATAGGATCCCCAAAAGAAGGTTTGTTGGTTATCACTTTAAACTTAGGCATCGTAGTGTAAAAGCAATCAAATACTGCATTGAGTCACTCTACGAAAACAAAAACCATTTTTTGATAAAGTTTTATGAATGCACACTAAGGAAATATCCATACATGTATGTGTTCTTTATGAGCCAAAACCATCATCTTTTTGAGGATCAACACATTTTCTAACTCAGTATTAGTTCTTTAGGATTTGAACATTTTAGAGGTCTAGCATCATTCTCACTACCTTGATCTTGTCAAAACAAAGGTTCACTTTAGGTCAACATTGGGTCAAACATGTCACTCACCCCTTCATCAAATTTCATCTTTCACTTCACCTATCTTTGCAAAATTTCAAATACACTAAACACTTTGTGACTTAAACATCAAATCAAATCAAACCAATTTCTAACTTAGCTACTTTGTATGTGAAATGTATCCTTTTCCATGCACTTAGTTAATATAGTTATCATCCTTGGACTAGTTCATCTTGAAGGTCACGAGTCTACCCTAAATATTTACAAGTTCATCAACATCCTTTATCCCAGCATCAAAACATCAAGAGTAAGTCAAAAGTGTTGTTCCAAAATGTTTGCAAAGATCACTCTCCACATCATCCATCTTTTCATCCCCCACTATCACAGTTTCTCCCAAAATACTTGGAGCATCTCTTTTACCTAGATTTGGGTCAACTAGAGAGTTCAAACATCACAAATCACAACAAAACTCTCCCACATGTGACACAAAATTTATGGTAAAGACTAGATCACAACACAAGAGATTCATCATAAAAACAACCATCACAACAACCTTCATCCCCATCGGGACCATATGAGATAGAAGATATTACAAACAATCCATTTGAACTAACTAGGGAGGAACTTATGGAACATCAAGCCTTTAACAATGTAGCTCCTATCTCCCCGACGTTTGTGGCACAAAATTTAACACAAGGTTTCACAACTCCATCACTAAGGCTAAATCAAACCTACATTCCCAATCTTGCAAAAAACCTTGCTAAACACTTTGGACATGATCTTTCATTTGAAAATAATACACTTGTGGGAAGACTTGAAACCAATCCTCCATCTAACACAACCACTTGGACACCCAGCTTTGGTGCTCCTCCCATTGCTGAAGATCCTAAACAAATATACACACCTCTTGATCTTCATTACTCAACTAGGACTTCAAAATATCGAGGGCATCCTTCTTCATTTGTGTCCATGAGTACCACAAGTGTTCCTACCATTACACAAAGTAGTGTGGATACCATATCTCAAAACAGTGTGCAAGGGCATACCAATACCATACCACATAGTCAACCCTTGAAGCAAATAGGGACATCCTTACCTAATCCTCCAATGGTTTCATCTATACCATTAGTTTCAAAAAACACATCCACATCACCCACCATCAATCCACCTCAAAAAAATCCCTTGATTATGAGTTCTATTAATCTAGGAAGTACCTTGATCACAAATCCCTTGTTTACATCTTTGGCACAAGGAAATCCTCAAAACATGGGACAAGGAAATATTTTCAATCAATGGAATCAAGGTCCTAGTGTGTCATTTCCATTGCAAAATTTAATGACATCATCCTCATCTTTTCCCACAGTTCCCTTTATTGTGCCAAATCAATTAGGACCTCAAATATACATTCCTCCACCTAATTCTACTATCTTGCAAGGAATATCAAATCAAGGGAATCCTACACCTCTCACCAACAATCCATTACCCACTCAAAACATCAGTATCCATAATCTTCCACCGATGTCTCAACAACCACCTAATCCCACATTGCAAGAACATGCCTTAGCTTTACAACAAGCTTATCAACAAGTCATTCAACAACAACAAGAACAACAAGCTACCTTAGCAGCTCAAAAAGTAGCCTTAACACAACAACAACATAAATCTCAACAAGTAGCCTTAGCACAACAACAACGATAACAACAACAAGCTACCTTAGCAGCACAACAAGTAGCACAACAAAAAAATCAAGTACAACAAGCAACTTTATTAGCACACCAACAACATGCCCAACAACAAGCCCTAGTGGCACAACAACAATATCAGGTTCAACAACAAGCCTTACTAGCACAAAAATATGCCCAACAACAACAACAAGGTTCCTATTATCCTCATTTAAACATCATCAATCCAAATGCATTGGGAACATATCCATTACTTTCACAGAATTTCACACCATCATACCCCCCATACAACTCATTTGTCATCCCACCATATGTTCCTCCACCCAACCTGGAAGATGATCTAGCATCATAATTGAAAGTACTCTCATAGGAAATGCAAGACCTTCACATGGGAAAGGAAAATAAATCTCATACACAAAACTTGTATCCTTATCTATTTGACCGAAACATAGCAATGATACCATTTCCTCCTGGTTTCAAAATTCCCAAATTTGAAAAATATAAAGGGAGAGGAAGTCTTGTGGACCATATCAAAGAATTCAATGTCATGTGCATGGAAGTGGCTTACAATGATTCATATCTAATGTTCCTCTTCCCTCGAAGTTTAATAGGTCATGCTATGGATTGGTTTTCTCATCTACCTCCTAGTATAAATTTTTTTCAAGAAATTACCGACAAATTCATCAATCACTACTCCTTCAATCTTGATATGGATGTCAGTCTAGAAGAATTATACACTCTTAGACAAAATCAAGGAGAAAATTTCACTAATTTCTTACAATGATGGAGACAAAGAGCTAGTAAAAGTAACTGGCCTCTTCTTGACGAACAACAAGTAGGAATCATCATGGCTAATCTAGATCCAAATATGTCATTCCACTTGAAAATGCAATGCATCACATCATACGATGAGATTGTCCCTAGACCCCTTAACATTGAAATAGCTCTAATCTCACAAGGAAATACTCAAGCTTACAAAGACAACCATCCTTCAACTAGTTCAAATGAGAAACCTCGTGTCTGGGAAAAGGAAAAAAACATATCAAATGACGGTGTGGTAGATGCTAAGGTAGTCCTAATAACAATCAAGTTGCTAACATCCAACCGATTATACAACAAACAACACCTCCTCAGAACAATCAAATCAATAAAATTGACATGCAACAAAGGTGCAATGCAAACAGAAACAACTATCCCAAACACAAGTACACACAGTTATTAGAACCCATCGAAACAATCATGAAGAAATTGGTAGAGTCAAATTTGATAACACTTCCCAACTTTGAAAACTACCAACAACCACAAGAGAAACCATCATGGTACAACGAGTGTGACCTTTGTGACTTTCATAAAATCAAATGGCCTAAAACAACAAACTACATGAAACTTAAGAATATCATCCAAGATCTCATAGAAAATGATACCATATATGTTTAGGTACCAGCTGGGAATCATGATCTTAAGATATACAAGAACCCTATGTCGGATCATAACAAAGCAAATAACAACGACAAAGCTAAGGATTACACAATTCTAATGTAGTTGCCTCCTATGATAGCATTATTACTGTTGTCACCATCAAAGGAGCTAGTACAAAATGTGGAGTACCACATGATTTGGAAAAATAATCATTCAAGGAGTCCCATCCCAATCTAGGACATAGCCTACTTTTCCCACATCTAATCCTAGAAAGTACAATCTTCTAGATCAACTTAAGCATACCCCCGCACAAATATCTATCTTAGAACTCTTAAGGTTATCCCCTGCACATAGAGAAATATTGGAGAAAGCCTTGTCTAAATCATATGTTCCTGAGAACATTGATACTGATCAATTTCAAGCTATGGTATGACATATCGCAAACCATCTTCTTACCTTTTCTAAGAAAGACCTACCGTCACAACCATCTCATAACTATGCTTTACATCTTGAGGTTTTCATTCATAAAAAAAAGGTCAAAAGATCCTGGTAGATGGAGGTGCTAGTTTGAACATTCATACCTTGTAGTTGATCAAGAATTTAGGCTATTCAAAAGATACTATTGAGAAGACAAAGAGTACTACCATTACAGCATATGACAATCAAGAATAGGTATCACAAGGAATCATTGCACTTCCCATTCAAGTGGGACCTCTTATTGTTGAAACTGCATGCCAAGTGCTTGATCTTGATGTCCCCTATAACATCCTACTTGGCTGACCATGGATCCATGCTCTAAAAGTTGTAGCCTCGACCTATCATCAATGTGTGAAGTTTCCTTTCGAAGGCAGATAAATCACTATCCATGGAGACCCTAAGCCTTTTTACTATTGCAAAATTCTTGAGGCCAAATTCTATAAGATCCCCCAAATACCCAAAAATGATGAAGGACCTACACCACCAAGCTCATTTGTTGACCCATCATCTCTAGCCTCTACTTCAACAACAAAATACCCATTATACAAAGTATACCCAACGTCAAAGCAGTAATCCAAGATGATGGTTTTGGAAACTACAAACTATTGAAAGGAACTTTTGTCTTAGGAGATTTACCTATTTCTCCTCAATCTCATGGGAAACCCACATCTAGCAGAAAAGAACCTGAAACAATCAAGATGGCAACTACTACCTTCACCAAGGGGGGAGATTTGAATCAGGAAGATGTTAATGAGGAAGATATCTCTAAACTTCTCTATCAAGATGAACGACCTGTCCTTGTTCTTCCCATGGAAGATGACAACAAAGGCTTACAACTGATGAAAAGTATGGGATATAACAATAATGAAAAGCTAGGACAGAATAATAATGGTTTACTAGAACCCATCGTTCCTAAGAAACGAATAAAGAATCTTGGCTTAGGTTGTACTACTAGCAAGGTCATACTTATTAGCAAAGGTATTTTTGCTAAATGAGTTGAGGCTTACTCTTGGTCACCTACATCGTGTGATACAACCTTAGATGAATTTCGCCTTGATGTTGCTAACTTATTTGAGAACAATACCCTCTTTATGATATCCATAACATACTTTGATTCAAGCAACCAACCCACCGAAATAAGCCTAGTATACCCATAACTTATTGACATGGACCAACAAGGACCACTGATTCTATATTTATTTGAAAATGATGAAGTGATATCAAAATTCATGGGACTTTGCGACAACTTATCATGGGTAGATCACAAAGAAAACTTTGACATAGAGCTTGACATAGGGGCATACTATGGGGAGACAATTGAATCCTTCAGTCACAAAATAAATGAAATGCAACTGACATGTAGATCCTTGAATGAAAACCACCTAGTGGCACTCTTTGATCCTAAAATAGTAAAAACAAAGGATGCATCTGACGGTGAAAACCTCTTTGAGGCACCCAAGTATGAAGGATTCAATCTCCCCCTTAGTGCCATACATCTAGAGAAGTCAGCAGTACTACCAAAAAAAACCACTCCAGTCAATGTGGGAACAAAGGAAGCATCTAAGATCACTTTTTATGTTGAATCCTCGTTAGACAAAGAACAAAAGAATCTTGTAGCATTCCTTAAAGAGTGAAGAGCTAAATTTGCATGGTCATACATATATATTTCAAGCCTTGATCTAGAAGTAGTTGTGCATCACTTAGAAATTTATCTTGAAGCTAAGCTAGTCAAATAGAAATTAAGAAAGATGCACCCTCAGATAACACTCTTGGTCAAACTAGAATTATAAAAGCTTCTTGATGTTGGATTCATTCGATTGATAGATTATCTTAAGTGGGTTTCAAACTAGGTACTAGTCTCAAAACCCACTAGGGGAATCAAAATATGCATTAATTTCAGAGATCTAAACAAGGAATGTATGAAGGATGATTTCCCTCTTCCTAACATTGATCTCATTGTGGATTTAATAGCTAGGCATGAAATTTTGTCACTCATGGATGGTTTTTCAAGCTACAATCAAATCATATTCACCAAGGAAGATCAACATAAAATTGTGTTCACTTGTCCATGGGGAACCTATTGCTAGAATGTGATGCCATTTGGGTTAAAGAATGTAGGAGCAACCAATCAAAGAGAAATGACCCTCATATTCCATGACATGATTTGCAAAAAAGTTGAATATTATGTGGATGATATTTTGGAAAAATCAAGGAAGAGAAGTGAGCACATACAAGTCTTAGGACTCATCTTTGACAAGCTTGAAGAATACAAAGTAAGGCTAAATCCAAAGAAGTGTGTCTTTGGGGTCACATCAGGGAAACTTCTAGGGTTCATTGTTTCACAAAGAGGGATAGAAATTGATCCAACAAAGGTAAAATCCATCTTATACATGGAACCACCGCAAACACTAAATTAGATGAGAGGGTTACAAGAAAGATTGTAGTCCGTCAAAAGATTTATAGCACAGCTATCAGACAAGATCCACCCCTTTTCACATCTTCTCCATAAAGGGATAACCTACAAGTGGGATGACAAATGTGACAAAGCTTTCCAACAGATCAAGGATTATCTACTTACACCTCCAGTGCTCATGCCACCAATGTTGAACAAGCCATTAATCTTGTATATCTCAATGACACCAGTAACACTAGGAGCTCTTCTGGCATATCATGATGAAACCAAAAAGGAGAGGGCTATATACTACATCAGAAGAACCTTGGTAGGCTATGAGATGAACTATTCACCATTGAGAATGCATGCCTAGTAGTAGTTTTTGCTTCACAAAAATTTGAACACTACATATTGTCACATCAAATCAAGCTCATTGCAAAAATAAATCCCTTAAAATACATGTTATCAAAAGCAACCCTCACAGGATGAATGGATAAATGGGTGATGATTTTAACAGAGTTCAACATAGAGTATGTGGAATGTAAGGAAATCAAAGGACAAGTGATCGCAAACCAACTAGCAGAAGAACCCATATATGTTGAGAACCCTCTAACATCTGAGTTCCTTGATGAATCAGTGTTCCTTATCAACCTCACAACTCAATGGAAGATGTATTTTGATGGATTGTTCACCCAACATGGATCGGGAGTAGGCATTATTTTCATCACCCCACATGGTGATTTCAACCCAAAGTCATATAGGCTATCATTTCCCTATACCAACAACATTGTTGAGTATGAATCCCTAATCATAGGTTTAAGGATAGTAGTTCAGTGGTAGATTCAAGAGATGAAAGTCTATGGGGACTCATAGTTGGTTATCAACCAAGTCAATGATGATTATCAAACTAAATATGACAAGCTCACTCCTTACAAGAAGATGATGGAGAATCTCAAGGATCTTTTTATCGACATAACTTTTGAGCATATTCCTTGCATGAATAACAAAGTAGCAGATGCCATGGAAACAATTGGATCACTACTAGACATGCCGAAAAACATCCTCAAATGTGAATTCTTGGTAGAACAACTTCTTGTACCAACTTTGGAAATCCCTGAATATGAATTCGTGTGTGTCATTGTTGGTCCTAGATCCCTGTGGTACCATGACATATTTACTTACCTTAACAAAGGAATCTTTCCATCGGATATCACCCCAAACCTTAAAAAGACATTTGTTAAAAAGGCATCCTGATTCATGATCCTAGGCGATACCCTTTTATCAATGAAGCATTGAAGGGACATTACTACGATCTCTTAACCAAGAGGAAGCCTTAACTGCTTTAACAGAAGTACATAATGGTATATGTGGGTCCCATTCTAGCTATATGATAGTAGCTAAGAAAATGTTGAGGACAAGGTACTATTGGCCTACCATGCAAAAAGAAGCCCATCAGTATGTTAAAAAGTGTATCCAATGTCAACAACATGAAGATCTAATCCATTCCCTAGCTCAAGAGTTGCAACCGATGATCACACCATGACCTTTTTCACAATGGGGACTTGACCTCATAGGAAAAATCACTCCAATCTCATCCAACGAACACAAGTTTATCATAACTGCCATTGAGTACTTTACTAAATGGGTTGAGTCTATTCCTATGCAGTACATAACAGGGAAACAAATTGCCAAATTTATCCTGAACTACTTAATTTTTTGTTATGGTGTTCCAAAAAACCTTATCTCGGATAATGGAACGCCTTTTAAAAATTAGGATGTGAAAGATTTGTACCAAAATTTCAATATCCAACACTGATTCTCTACTCCATACTATCCCCAATGAAATGGCCAATCAAAAGCTACAAATAAAACTATCCTAAAAATCCTAAAGAAAATAGTGAATGAAGTTGGTCGTGACTGGCATCTGCACCTAAATCCTGCTCTCTAGGCTTATCGAACCGGTATCTACACGCCTACAGGTACAACCCCATTTTCCCTGGTCTATGGATCATAAGCCATCTTGCCTATTGTGGTTGATCTCCCATCATTACGAGTATCACTGCAAAACCTCGTAACTAAGGAAGAATACATAGTATCTTGGTTGAATGAGCTAGAATTCCTAGATGAACATCGTCTTGATGCCCTTAATCACCTGCAAGTATATCAAAACCAAATAAAACAAATCTATAACAAAGGAATCAAATTTCAGTCATTCTAGGTAGGAGATCTAGTCTTAAAGAAAAATCAGACTTGAACCTTCCATATGAAGACAACAAAGGAAATTTTGAGCCTAACTAGTTTGGTCCCTTTGTCATAATAGCAAGCTACAGATTAGGAGCATATCAACTATCAACACTTGAAGGTGAACCCTTGCAGGAGCCAACTAACAACTTGCATCTCAAAATTTTTTATGCCTAGTCTTAAAGAGTATAAATCAAAAAATACAAAAAAAGAAGAAGATCAAAAATCCAAAAATATTAGAAAAAAGGATTGAAAAAAGTAAAGAAAAAATAATCATCCTCTAGTGAAAACCACTTCTGTGGCACTTTGGGCAAGTACCTTGGTGAAAACCTAGCAAACAAGCACCTTGCATAAATAAAGCACCTCCATCTATTCTTTTTCTCTTTTGTCTTATCATTCTTTGCACCACCATTTATCCATCATTCACGTCCTTATCATGGCTTGACACTGTGAGATATCATGAACTCTTTAGCACTACTTGTCATATTCCAAAGGTCAGTTTGTCCTGCCTATATCGAAGTAGTCTAAAATATCACATTGGGAGAATTTTGTTATGGATTACAATTGGGTTCTTGTATATCTTAAGGTCATCTTATCCTAAAAATCCAAAAATATTCATAAAATATTATCTTGAAAACACCAAAAACATTTGCAAAATGATCATTAGAAAATCCAAAAACATTTACAAAATCTTGTATAGCTAAAATCTAAAAACATTTAGAAAATTGTGAAGGAAAAATCCAAAACATCCAAAAAACATAAAAAACCCTAAAAAGGCCAAACATCAAAAATCCAAAAACAAAGTCCTCTTGTCGAACTATAGGTCTTTGAGCTTGAACGTAGGAAAGGCCATCATTGATGTGCCCTCGAGACACCCTAGGTTAGTCCATTAGGATCCCGTCATAATAAACTGGCATCTTTCCCCTGTTCATATCTTCATCTTGTAAATAGGTCAAGTTAGTCGAACTACGTGGTCTCTACATATATAACGTAGAAAAGGTTATCTTTAATTAGCCCCTAAGGCCCCTAGGATAGGTCTTTTATGTTAGGTTCTTGGTCGAAACTCACAAATTCTCAAAAAACTCCTAAATAGTTGTAAAACTTTCAAAAAACCCTAAACATCCAAATATTCTGAAAACTCAAAAACATCTAAATAACTCAAAAACACAAAAACATTTGTAAAACCCTTGAAAATACCAAAAACATCTAGATAACTCAAAAAGAAAAAAATATTTTAAATTTTAAAATCCAAAAAATATAGAAAACATTCAAAAGACCTAAAAAAGCCTCAAATATATCAAAAAACCCTATACATCCTCAGAAAATAAAAAACATAAACATCCACATAAAATTTCAAAAAGATTAAAAATAGCCTTAGAAAATCAAAAACATAAACATCCACATAAACTTTCAAAAAGATCAAAAAGAGCCTCAAAACATTTCAAAATACCAAAAACATTGAAATATTCTAGAAAATCCAAAACCACCCATCCCATCTCACTTTCGCCCACAATAAACTTTCTCTCATAATAAATCAATTTTCACCTACACCCTTTGGAAAAAAAATATAAAGCAAGTAAATCAAGCCGTAAAGTGAGAACCTAATTGTCAAAATCGAAAGTCTAGATCATAGGTAAATGTGTTAGTGAATTTTATAGAAACAACTCATCTTAGCATCATTTTCCTAACATCAAACAACCTCTGATCAACATGTTCTAGGATGTATCCTTCCTGTGATGGACATCAGTATCAGATACCACCTTAGCTAAACTTAAACTAGGCAAGAGACATAGATAACACTAATTCTTTGTCTTAAATCTTTTCTTATAATTTATCTTAATGACCCATTATGAGGACCTCTCAATGATGTCTATCAAAATTATTTAGAGAGAAAGGAATGGGGCATCAATCATTATCTTTTGCTTGTTGTGCTTGTGGATATTCTTGTAAAATAATCTTGGTGCATACTTGCTTAGTTGTGTGTAGGGAAGTCATTTAGGGTATGTTGTTGACTATTGTGTAAACTTTGGTCCAATATATTCTAAGTTTCTAACTTTCCTTCCAATGAGGTTTCCATATTTCAAGGTGTGAATAGGAACTATCCTATCTATTTGACAAATCAAAGTCCATTACACTAGATACAACATCGTCCTGGTTATCAATACCTTGATGCATCGTGTCTATGTGTTATATCAAAAAATAAGGAATGACAAAAATCCAAATCCCGAAGTGTGAGCAACTCATCCTGCATTTTGCATTGTCTCTTCACCATCTCTAATAAAGTCTCGATGGATCATGGACTTGTTGGAACTTTTGAAATAATCATCAACGATCATTCATTCTTTATTCTTCTATCTTCTCTTCGTGCTAACCTGGTATCATGACGGTCAACAAAAACATCATCAGTGCATCCACCCTACATCCATAAGCCATCAACATACATGTATCTCATAATCATAGCATAATCATAAAACATCCATCAACATAATCATTGCAGATCACATCATACATTCTGCATAATCATTTGAGTTGTGATGAATAATATAGATTTGTTACTCTAAACATCTTAAATCGTTGCACTTGCATCCATACATCCACATACATACATTATCATCATAAAATTCATAGAAAATACACAAAAATAAATCCATCCACATCATTTGCATCCATAACATCTACATATCATAATCATCCATCCATATCATATTGTGAAAAGATAATGAAAAAGAACATAACATTGCATCCATCCATATCATGACCATTGCATATCAAATAGGAATAAATAAAATGCATCCATACATCATAGAGTATAAGCATTCATATCATATCCATCCATACATGAAATAAGGTTAACACATCATAAATCAACTATATCCATATCATATATACCAAAAAATGAATGTCATGGTCCAAAATTTGGATCAGTGTATGTATATTGAACAAAAGTACAATATCTATGAGGCTATCAAAAAGGAGCCCATGAATGTATATATGTGATAAAGAATGGGGAAAAATAAAAAAGTGTCTATACATAATAGCTAGCCTTGATGGTTGCTACCCTCTCTAGCCTGCTTCTCAGGCTAATCCTCTGCTCGCGGTCGTGCATCGTTGCGCTGTGAAAAATATAGTTGTCTCAGTGTTGTTGGTACATCACGATGATAATGCTACCTATAATATGTAGCCTCTGTAACTACCTCTTGGTATAATTTGGTTGACACAGTCCTACCATGAGTAGCCACCACCACTGCCTCAATTTGCTACTGCTGAGCAACCTCTTGGTCTCTCTCTCCAGTCACAACCTGTACTCGCTATAGCACCTGATCTCTCTTAGTTGTGAGCGCAACCACCTATTGTCATGTCTAGTATCACTCAATAGTAAGACCCAAAATCTACTGGCGGGCTTGATCCCGCTCACTAGTCAATGTTTGCACTTACTGCTATAGTTGTTGTATCTTCACATCCCGAGCATGTGGTGGTGGTGGTGGTCTTGGCTATTTTTGTACTATAGGAGGTTTTTGTTGTACCAATGGTGGAGCCCCCGAAACCTACCCATCCTAGCCATCTTGGCCACCCTATCCTCTACCTCTCCCTACTCCTTTGCCTCTAGGTCTCCCTCTAGGAGGAACACCCGTTGGATTTGTTATTCGTTGAGGAGGTACAAACCAAGCATCATATGCAGGTGTAGTCTCAGCTACTGCTTGTCCCTGGTCATATGCCCAAGGCTGAGCCACTAACTACCTAAAGCACTCAAATGCCTCAAGAGCTGGAATAGTTGGTCCCCATGTGGGAACCTCTCGCGTTGCCCTTGCAAAAATTTCCCTATATGCATCATCAGGTCTATCCTGAATCTCTCTAAACTATCAGGTTACATTGTCTAGTAGATATCTCTCAATAATATGGTGCTCTCGACCCTACATGTATCAAGTCTACCTAGAAAAATAAAATTGTTGAATATCATCAAACCATGGTGGCATCTGAAGTCACGGGCACTAGCAGAAAACTGTCATATCATCAATCACCCATTTCTAGTACAGGATCCCAATCTGTCTAGTGTACCTCAAGGTAATGGAACCTCTATATCTCCAAATGACGGGATCATCTGGCTCCACGTCTGCCATTTGAACAATAGACCGAAACACGACAATGTGCTCCCACACCCAAATATGTAGTAGAGTCACCCTAGCACCAATCGCTCTCCCATCACAATAGAAAAAATCATGTAGATCATGATACAAGGAGGCCAACATCATGGGCCTCCACACAAAAAGTGTCCTCCTATGCAACATCTAATGCCATTCCAAGCCCCATCCTAGGTTGAATCCTCTACTACGTCTATCAGGAGCCACCAAACCCGAAATGATGGATGCAATAATCAATTGAAATGTCAACACATGACCTCTATACAACTCAAGGTCGATCTGTGATGTGGATAAAACAATGTTATCCTCTCCATGAATTCAAGGGAGGTGTCAAATCCTGCATCAAAATCATAGATCACACGATCTCCATGAATTAGAAAATGAAGAATCTGCCAAACATCCTCCAAGGTCACTGTCACCTCGCCTGTTAGAAGGTGAAAAGATGAGGTCTTGTTGTGCCATCTCTCGCATAGTGCAGTCATCATGGAAAGGTGTGTCCAAATCACAGGCGTATATGCAACATACCAGAGGCCAATCTCTCCCAAGTGCTCCTGGCATAACTCTAACAAATCATCTAGTCTCTCCAAAATGGTGGGCATGTTCTCCTTCCACATCTGCGATGGAATGACCTCCTGCATCCACAAAGCGCACAACATCGGGAAATAGAGAAAATTTGACTCAATTTTGAATTTATAGCTTTGAAATCACAAGAGCGTCGTTATTTTCAATAGCATCACTATATTCAAAATTCAAATTGTGACACCCAAAGCATTTAAAATTACAAATCGACACATGCATCTCCAAATACATAGGTTTCACAATTTAACCTTTGGAAAACCCTAACCCTAATTTCTAAATTAGCTGAAGCGTCGCTAAACATGCATGTGTCGCCATTTAAAATTAGAAACCCTAAATTTAAATTGTGAATAGTGTTTCCATATAAATATGCATCGCTATAATTCATTTAAGCATTGTTGATTTCAGTTTGGGTGTCGCTATATAGCGGCACTTCCAAAGATTAAATTTTAAAGCATAGTAAATGCATCGAAAAGTCAAATTTCAAATCAAGTTTGGAGTTACATACCGGTGGTCCTGCGGCTGGAAGCCGCTGGAACTCTCGAATTCAGTCAGAGATGTGCCTGGTAAGCTCTTTGCGTGCCATTTCGTCATAGGGTCAGAGCTAAAATTAGCAAGAATATCTTAAGTGTGAATGCACAAATGAATTGAAAGTGACCTTTCTTGGCTTATTTAAGCTAGAAAATTAGGGTTTATTTACCTAATTTAATGTTGAAGATAGGGTTTATTATCATTTTTGCCAAATTTTCCAATTTGGACCTAATTTTGCATCATTTTTGGTGTTTTTGGCATACTTCTTGCATCTCGGAGCCTTTTTGAATCCTTGGGGCAACTTTTAACCTTTATCAAGAAACCGACCCAAAATTCAAAATTTCCACCCAATTTCTTGAGGGGTAAGGAAGTCAGCTCTATCCTTCCTCTAGAGCATCTAAAAATTCGAATTTTTTTATTTTATTTAAGCAACAGTTCTAATTTGAAGAGCATCAATCTTTGAACCGAAGCAACAAGTACCTCGCTTCAAAGAGGGGAAAAATGTAGACACTGAAAAATGTCATAATCAATATCATACACTTGAAACAGGGTTATTAGCATCATTTCCTCTTCAAACTCATCCTCTTTTTGCTTAATTGATTGAATTACCCTAGCTAATTAATTAATTGCATCATTTTCACCTATTGGCCTAATTAATTTAATTAGGTTAATTCATCCCCCTTCACGCTAACATTTCATCTCATTAAATTAAATACATCAAAATATTTAATTTAATTTCCTAAGTCATCTTATTTAATTAAATAACCCTAAGTTATTTAATTAAATATCATTTCATCCCTCCCCCATTCATTAAATCATTTAATTTAATGAATAAACACTTTAATTCTTCTAATCCCCTAATTGCACGATTAAACCTTGTTTAAATTAGCAATTAAATTAATTTTTCTCTAAAAGGGAATATTCCCATGGAATATTCCTTATCGCTTTTTTGCACAATTAAAACTTTATTTTAATTTGTAAATTTCCTTTTTCCTCACCCATGGGAATATTCCAAAAGAATATTCTTATTCATCCATCATTTAAAAAAGGGATATTTTCACTTGGCTTCTTAAGCAAGTTTTAACCTTCAACCTTTTGAACAAGTCACCTTTGACCTGTGTGAGCAGGTCAAAAGTGTGTTTGTTTGAGGAAAGTGTGAACCCTTGATTAAAATCATATCATGCATTCTCATTCATTGATGAGAATCCATGATCCATGCCTCTCATCTCCTTCATCTTGGACCGTTGATTAATCTTTTTAATCTCTACCCTTCATTCCTCATTTGCTCTCCTATAAATAGGTAATTTGGATAAAAATGGATCCATCTTTCAATTGCAAACTTATGTTGTTGAACTTACTTGCATCCACACTCATCTTTTACTCACTTTTAGTTTATCTTAATTAATTTTAGTTGCATAATAGCTTAGAGCATCCATTAATGAATTCCATGCATCCATCTTAATTTGTATGTGAATTAGGGTTTCCATCTTTTAGCATAGCTTTAGCTTAGATTAGCTTAGAAATATCATAATTAGATCATTTTTAGCATAAAATCATGGTAACTTAGCTTGCATCATGTTCATTTTTAGCATAAATTAGGTTTTCATATATCAATCACAATGGTTTCATCGATTCTCTTCCATAGAATTGACTGAAACAAGCTCACTAATCACGGGATTAGGAAAGGGTTTTCGTTTCAAATCAACATGACACTAATTCCAAAATAGGATAAGTTTCAAATAGGTTAGATTAGGAATTTAATTGTTTTCTTAGTTTGTAGCTTTCAATTTCCAATTTGAATGATCTTGTTTATAGACGTAGGTTTATTTGGAAAAGTTATTATTTGATTCATCATGAGTCAAGTGTAATCAACCCTCACTAACATTTCCTCATCTCACAATGTCTACCAAAGCATTTTATCAAATATATCACTTCCTTGTTGCTATGGCTAAAAGCCTAAAAAAGGTGCTTTTCAACAAACTATGGATGCTTGGAAAAATTTGATCAAATCATAATAGTAAGCAATAGCATAGAAAAGGCATCAAGTTGTTTGAAAAAATACCTCGAAGAAATGTGGTTTCATGGTGATGGAGTGTCATTCCATCACCATGAGACCACGTTTCTTCAAGGAATTTTTTCAAACAACTTGCTACCTTAAGAACTTTAATCAAATTAAATCATTTTAAGGTCTTGGATTTGACCCCTAAATCTAATCCCATCCTCCATCTTCGTCCTTAGATCCTATTCTTCCAATCCCCAAGTTAATTTCTAATCCATCATCCTAATTTCCATCCTCATCCAAAATAAATACCAATATTTCTTCCAATCAATCCTCCACCATGTCTAACCATCTAATAAATCATCCATCCAACCTAATCTATTATAATCCAAATTCAGTCATTCCAACCAACCCCAACCATATCGATGATGATAAGGATAGCCTTTGTGTCTAGATCAAAGTACCTCTTCCACTCCATTGTATGATCGCTCTCAAAATGTGGTCTCAAAGTACACCTTCCACCCCATGTAGTGATCGTCTTCCCCTCATGATCAAAACACCCCTCCCTCTTCATGTCATGATCCCCCTCCATCCAATAACCAAGACCACACTATACCATCCAAACATAATAGCGTAGAGAAGGCAATGAATTGTTTGAAAAAAAATCCTCAAATAAATGTGATCTCATGGTGATGGAATGCCATGCCAAAAAAAAAATCATGGCATTTCATCACCATGAGACCATATTTCTTTGAGGCATTTTTTCAAATAGTTCACTGCCTTCTCTATGCTACAACATTTTTCGTATATGTCTACCAAAGCATTTTATCAAACAATTCACTCCCTTGTTGCTATGGATAAAAGCCTAAAACGAGTGCTTTCATACAAGCTATGGATAGGGAAAATATTAATCATAATAGTAAGAAATATATAGTTCAATAAGTACTCAAAATTTTGTTGATTATCTCATACATTATAAGCCAAGACCTACATCACTATTCTACTTTTCGTGATTGAATAATTTGTTGTTTTATTTTTAGATGATGGAAGAAAAAATGCCTCCATATGTTGATAGGTTAATAGAGAAAGGTGTATCTTCTATAATAGTAAACTCAATGCCTCTCACAGGGGTATGAGGTAGATTAGTAAATTTCAAATTACATTCGTTGTTATAGCTGTTAGTTAGTGAAAAATAAAATAATTATTGATTCGTAGTTTAATTTCTATTTGGATGGTTTCTATAGGACTTGGGCATGCCACGAGATGAGTATGTGAATCTTTCACTTGAGGAGAGAGATCTTCTAGTGGCGATAAGTGATTATTTTGTTAAATATATCATTTTTTATAATGTAATATATATATATATATATTAATGTCTTTAATTGTTATTGTAACAGATAAAGCTTGATGAGTGTTATCAATCAGGATTGCACCCTAGTTGAGTATGCACTCAACTATCTTGTGTAACATGGAAACATCCTCAAGCTGTGGGTTTCTTATAGTGAGGGTGAATCTCCAAAGTGGGATGGTTCCCTTTGTGGAACACCTAAACTACAAAAAACTCCAAGGAAAAGGGATAGAGAGATTGCTTGAAACTAAAAACTAAATCCTGGGAGGTGATGCACCAAAATCTTTATAAAAAAAATACTTTAACCAAATCACAATATGACTCAACAAGGTTATGACTTGTTCAAAAATCAAATCAAAACATGAAGCACATAAATATTTCATATGAAGGTGTTGGTATCAACTTATTGCATGAAGGAAAGACAAGTTTCACAACTACAATCAACTTCAATTGACACACAACATATGACCTATACTTAGACATGTTTCCTTTGCCAAAACATTACTTGGAAAGGGAGAAAATAAGGACTAAAAATCCAATCACAACTAATCATCTACCAATTCATTTTCAACATGAGACCAAAAAGATTGAGAAGGAACTGCTATCATAATTTTATTGAATCAAAAGGATTTTCTTACAATGCATTTCAAAATTGAGTTACAAAAAAATATTTTATGTTGTAAGCATGAAAAGAAGGAAAGAAATAAGAAGAGAAAGGCCTAGAGATTCCTTTATAAAGAAATTCAACTTCTAAAATAACTCTTGATTTATTTGGGAAGAGAATCAATCACTCGGCTTGATTGAAGCTTCTTGCTAACCTTGATTGTTGCAAACTCCACAACTAATTTGCAAAATTAGATACTCTTCTTTGTAACAGAAGATGATCAAAATGCTTCCATTTTGCATTTAGAAACCTTCCCCAGACTAGTGAAGATTTCTCTTAAACGAAAAAATGTGTTTTCGTTAAATTTAATGGGTTTTTTCATTTAATTGTTTTAAATTTCTATCCAAAAATCACAAAAACCTAGTTCGTAGTTTTCAAGATATGCTTGTTTTAGTATGAGATGTTGTAAGCCTTTCCACAAGTGAATGTTTTCTAAACATCAAGCTCTTTCCCTTTTCAAGACTTCATTTACCTTCACAACTCAAGTCTTCTTCCTTTCTTTTGTCAAAAAATCAAGGAAACCTTCTTGCCAATATGGAAACTCATGTGGAATCTCCCTCCAAACTCAAAATTAGAGATGAAAATTAATCTTTTTTCCCATTTGCACATGAATAAGCCTCATGAAATAATTAAAATTATTTTCCAATGTTTTTTCATGCTCCTTGACTCCAATACTTGACTTTTAATATTATCATTTGAAGTATGCTAATATTTGAAAAAATATTTTTTCTAAAATATGCCTTCAAACTTGGTAAAAGCAAAGATTTAAAATATCATTTTCCATTCAATAAATATTTTCACATGGAGGCCTTGTAAAATGTAGGATATGACCATTTTAGCCTAGAACATGAAAATAGGTAGCAATGAGGAACTAAACCCTATGAGGAGCATCCTTTGAGTTCAGAGTAAATGAGTGTCATATGCATCGCCATCCACCCGACTAACAAAGGCCATCCATTTGTTTCATTGACCACGAGGGCAATGACTTTTGATTAGGGTCCTTTTTTGTATTCCTATATAGTATTTTTGGACATATTTTATATTGCATATACTTGAAATTGTATGCCTATATGGCATTCTTGTAAGCCTATACAACTATTTTGTATATATTTTATACTTATATCGACATATATTGATGTATGTCTACATGGCTATTTTGTTATTAAAAATATTTTCTATTGATGGTGTCCATATTTACATTATAAATCCATGCTTCAATATATATTTGTAGATGGTTTACTTCAAATATTTAAAATCCAAGTGTTTTTCATGCACTCTTCTTTTCTATAATTGTAAATATATACTAAAATTTGAGCATTATAATTCTCTTGTAAGATTATTGAACATTAAATCAATCATATGAGTATAGTAAAGCTTCATGCTTCATGTGCTTAACAAAGGAAATTCATTTGTATGCTTCGTACTTTGTGTATTATGTAGATAAAGAAAACATCATAAAACTACTAACAAAAGAAAATGGAAAGCAACAACTAGGTCTCACAAACAAAAAATCAATGCATACAAGTCTTATTAAAGATCATAAGGGTATTGGATTATTACAGATTAAGAGACCACAAATCAACCTTCCCAACAACAAACTTCATAGATATTCATCCTATTTCTAAACATGAATTCAAACCCAATAATTAGAAGAATGCATCTTTAAAATTTAAAATTGCATGCTCACAATATTCAATAAACAACTTCAAGAGATGTGTGTGACAAAAACAAAACCAACTAAAAGCTCAAGAATTTCCTTTTTCCCAAGCATATCTGAAAAGTTGCAAATAAATCAATTTAGGTTCTCATGAATAGTGATGATATGAATTTGGTTGTGACTTGAAAGGTGAAAAGTTGTGACCCTTCGAATACAAAATACTATGAACCTTTTATAATGAAGTGCAATGACCATTCCTAACGTATATGTTACCACCTAGACATGTTGACACTAATTGTTTGGCCCCACAAAGAACAAAAGAAAAATTAGCCTACCTTGCAACTTTACACTACATGAAATTGACCCATTTTACATCAACTATAATCTTTTCACCATAGGAAAAAGACTTGGAGCTATCAAAAATTGAGAGAGGTTATTGTAGAGGGGCCCTACATGATCATGTAGCCTTAATCGAAGTGTTTCCAAGTGCCACGGTCTTTGAGTAATCGCTCGTTGAAGTTTGTTGCCCTTTTGCACTTTGGTCTCTTAAATAGATGTTTTGGAACTGTCGGTTTAGTCATATGATGAACACAATGAAAGTTACACCACTTTCCAACTTTACACTACAAGTAACTAACCCATTTTCCATCAACTGAAATCTATTCACCATGGGAAAACAACTTGGAGCTATCAAAAATCATGAGTGGATATTGTATAGAGGGCCTACGTGATCTCGTAGCCTCAGACAGAGTGTTTCCAAGTTCCATGGTTTACAAGTAATCGCTTGTCAAAGTTTGCTTCTCTTTTACACCTTGGTCTCTTAAGAGACTTTGTCGGTAGAATGTGGCTCAGACCGTTTCAGCATGTTTGGGTGTAAAAGAGGACCTTTCCTACCAAAAATCCACCCATACAAACATTTTGGAACATTTGGTTTAGTGGTATAATGAATAGAATGAAAGCTACACCACTTTCCAACTTTACACTACATTCAACTAACCCATTTTCCATCAACTGAAATCTATTCACCACTAGAAAATGACTTGGAGCTATCAAAAACTGAGAGAGGTTATTGTAGAGGGTCCCTACATGATCTCGTAGCCTTATATAGAGTGTTTCCAAGTGTCACGCTTTCTGAGTAATCACTCGTCAATTTTTTCTTCCCTTTTGCACTTTGGTCTCTTAAGAGACTTCACCAGTAGAATGTGGCTTAGACCATTTCAGTGTGTTTGGGTGTGAAAGAGGATGTGTTGGAATACTTGATTCATTCATATGACGAACATAATGAAATAATCACTTGTCAAAGTTTTCTGCCTTTTGCACTATGGTCTCTTAAGAAACTAGCTGGTAGAATGTGACTTAGACAGTTTCAGCATGTTTGGGTATGAAAGATGACATTTCCTAGCATAAAACCACCCATACGAATGTGTTGGAATAGTTAGTTTGGTAATGTGATGAACATAACTAAAGTTACACCACTTTCCAACTTTCCACTACATACAACCACTACTGAATTTGACACCATTTTCCGATGGCCGTTTGTTAGTCATTCGACAAATCTTTGTCGGAAGAGCGACGAAATGGAAAAAATATTTTCGTCGCTATTTTTTCTTCCAAAGGTCGACGATGAATTAAACATTGAAATAACGGCGAAAAATCCTCAGTCGACGACATTGTGAAATGCCTCAGACTTTCGTCAGAATATCGACTAAAAATTTGTGTATCCATCGACGAATTATAGTAGAAGTTCGTCGCTAGTTCGACGAAATGGGAAAGCAGTAGCGTCGAAAAAACAGCAGACGTTTGTCGCCATTGCGACAAAATGGGCAAGGAGTAGTGTCAAAACAACACCAAAAGTTCGTCGAACGTGCGACAAAATAGGCAAGTAGTAGCATCGAAACAACACCAAGAGTTCGTCGAATTTGTGACAAAATTAGCAAGGAGTAGTGTTGGAAGAACACCAAAAGTTCGTCGAAAGTGCGACGAAATGGGTAAGGAGTAGCGTGGTAACAATGCCGAAAGCTCGTTGAAATTGCGACAAAATGGGCAAGGAGTTACGATGAAACCTTCGTCACAGCTATAGCAACTTCATTGAGCCTTTCTGTTGATTCATTGGTGGTTGTCGAAATTGCGACGAAGCATCAATTTAAAAAAAAAAAAAAAAATTCGTGGAAATGTACCATTGCGGAAACTGACAACTGATCATACATACAGACTGCATATTGG